>SDVV010027630.1:0-12074 GCA_016164225.1 Gammarus roeselii | reverse complement strand
CAGGTGTTGTAGTTGTTTTAGGTGTTTTAGTTGTTTTAGTTGTTTTAGTTGTTATAGTTGTTTTAGTGGTTTTAGTTGTAGTAGTTGTTTCAGTTGTTTTAGGTGTTCTAGATGTTTGTAGGTGTTTCAGTTGTTCAAGGTGTTACATGTGTTTAGTTGTTTTAGTTGTTTAAGTTGTTTATGTTGTTTAGTTTTTATAGTTGTTTTAGTTGTTTTAGTTGTTTTAGTTGTTCTAGTTGATTTAGTTGTTTTAGTTGTTTTATTGTTTTAGTGGTTTTAGTTGTTGAAGTTGTTTAGGTGTTTTAGTTGTTTTAGGTGTTATAGTTGTATAAGTTGTTTCAGTTTTTTTGTTGTTATAGTTATTTTTGTTGTTTTAATTGTTAGTTGTTTTAGTTGTTCTAGTTGTTGTAGTTGTTTAGTTGTTATAGTTGTTTTAGTTGTTTATGGTTGTTTTAGTTGTTGTAGTTGTTTAGTTGTTTAGTTGTTATAGTTGTTTTAATTGTTTTAGTTGTTGTATTTGTTATAGTTGTTTTAGTTGTTTTAGTTGTTTTTGTTCTTTTAGTTGTTATAGTTGTTTAGTTGTTTTAATTTTTCTAGTTGTTATAGTTGTTTTAGGTGTTCTAGTTGTTATAGGTGTTCTAGTTGTTATAGGTGTTTTAGGTGTTATAGGTGTTTGTAGGTGTTTTAGTTGTTTAAGGTGTTTTAGTTGTTTTTAGTTGTTTTAGTTGTATTATTTGTTTTAGTTGCTTAGTTGTTATAGTTGTTTTAGTTGTTTAGTTGTTGTAGTTGTTCAAGTTTTTTTAGTTGTTTCTGGTGTTTTAGCTGTTATTGGTGTTTAAGGTGTTTTAGTTGTTTTAGGTTTTCTAGTTGTTTTCTGTGTTCTAGTTGCTATAGGTGTTTTAGTTGTTTAGGTGTTATAGTTTTTTATGTGTGATAGTTGTTATAGGTGTTTCAATTGTTGTAGGTGTTTAAGTTGTTTTAGGTGTTTAATATGTTTAATGTGTTATAGGTGTTTTATGTGTTTTAGGTGTTTTAGTTGTTATAGATGTTTAGTTGTTTTAGTTGTTCTATTTTTTTTAGTTATTATAGTTGTTTTAGCTGTTATATTTGTTTAGTTGTTTTAGATGTTTTAGTTGTTTTAGTTGTTTTAGTTGTTTAGTTGTTTATGTTGTTTAGTTGTTTTAGGTGTTATAGTTTTTCTAGGTGTTCCAGGCGTTATGGGTGTTTAGTTGTTTGAGGGGTTTTAGTGTTTTTAGGTGTTTTAGTTGTTTCAGTTGTTTTAGTTGTTTTAGTTGTTTTATTTGTTTAGTTTTTTTAGTTGTTTTAGGTGTTTTAGTTATTTATTTGTTTTAGTTGCTTTTGTTGTTTTAGTTGATATAGTTGTTCTAGTAGTGTTAGTTGTTTTAATTGTTTAAATTGTTTTAGTTCTAGTTGTTTTAGTTGTTTAGTTGTTATAGTTGTTTTAGTTGTTCTAGGTGTTATAGTTGTTCAAGTTGTTTTAGTTGGTATAGTTGATTTAGTTGTTATAGTTGTTTTAGTTGTTTGCGTTGTTCTAGTTGTACTAGTTGTTTTAGTTGTTAGTTGTTATAGTTGTTTAGTTGTTTATAGTTGTTTTAGTTGCTTTAGTGGTTTTAATTGTTTTAGTTGTTGTAGTTGTTTTAGTTGTTCTTGTTGTTTAAGGTGTTTTAGTTGTTGGAGGTGTTGTAGTTGTTTTATGTGTTATAGTTGTTTAAGGTGTTATAGTTGTTCAAGATGTTCTAGTTGTTTTAATTGTTTTAGTTGCTTCAGGTGTTATAGTTGTTTTATGTGTTATAGTTGTTTTAGTTGTTATAGGTGTTATAGTTGTTTTATGTATCTTTGTTGTTATAGGTGTTTTAATTGTTTAGGTGTTTAAGTTGTTTTAGGAATTTAAGGTGTTTAAGGTGTTATAGGTGTTTTAGGTGTTCGTTGTAGTTGTTATAGTTGTTTTAGTTGCTTTAGTTGTTTTAGTTGTCAGTTGTTTAGTTGTTTTAGTTATTCTAGTTGTTTTAGGTGTTATAGTTTTTATAGGCGTTCTAGGTGTTTTATGTAAGTTATTTTATGTTAGTTGTTTTAGTTGTTCTAGTTGTTTTAGTTGTTTAGTGGTTTTAGTTGTTATAGGTGATTTAGTTGTTTTAGTTGTTTTAGTTGTTTTAGATGTTTTAGTTGTTCTAGTTGTTCTAGTTGGTTTAGTTATTTTAGTTGTTGTAGTTGTTCTAGTTGTTTTAGTTGTTTTAGTTTTTTAAGTGTTTTAGTTGTTTAGTTGTTTTAGTTGTTTTAGTTGTTTTAGTTGCTTTAGTTGTTTTTGTTGTTTTAGTTGTTCTTGTTGCTATAGTGGTTCTGGTTGTTTTAGTTGTTTTAGTTGTTTATGTGTTTTAGTTGTTTAGTTGTTTTAGTTGTTTTAGTTGTTTTAGTTGTTTTAGTTGTTTTAGTCGATTAGTTGTTTCAGTTGTTTTGGTTGGTTTAAGTTGATTAGTTGTTTCAGTTGTTTTAGTTGTTTTAGTTGTTTCATTTATTTTAGTTGTTATAGTTGTTTCAGTTGTTTTCGTTGTTGTCTTTGTTTTAGTTGTTTTAGTTGTTTTAGTTGTTTTAGTTGTTATAGTTGTTTTAGTTGTTTAGTTGTTATAGTTGTTTTAGTTATTTTAGTTGTTATAGTTGTTTTAGTTGTTTCAGTTGTTTTAGTTGTTTCAGTTGTTATAGTTGTTTTAGTTGTTTTAGTTGTTTTAGTTGTTTTAGTTGTTATAGTTGTTCCAGTTGTTTTAGTTGTATTAGTTGTTATAGTTGTTTTAGTTGTTTTATTTGTTTTAGTTTTATAGTTTTTATAGTTGTATTGGTTGTTTAATTGTTATAGTTGTTTTAGTTGTTTTAGTTGTTTAGTTGATATAGTTGTTTTGGTTGTTTCAGTTGTTTTAGTTGTTCTAGGTGTTCTAGTTGTTATATGTGTTGTAGTTGTTTTAGTTGTTTCAGTTGTTATAGTTGTATTAGTTGTTTTAGGTGTTTAAGTTGTTTAGTGTTGAGGTTGTTTTGGTTTTTCTAGTTGTTTTAGTTGTTATAGTTGTTTTAGTTGTTAAAGGTGATATAGTTGTTCTAGTTGTTTTAGTTGTTATAGGTAATCTATTTGTTTCATTTGTTTGAGTTGTTTTAGTTGCTATAGTTGTTTTAGTTGTTCTATTATTTAGAGTTGTTATGGCTGTTTTAGTTGTTGTAGTTGTTTAGCTGTTTTAGTTGTTTAGTTGTTTTAGTTATTTTAGTTGTTTTAGTTGTTTAGTTTTCTTAGTTGTTAAGTTGTTTTAGTTGTTATAGTTATTCTAGTTGTTATAGTTGTTTTAGTTGTTTAAGTTGTTTGGTTGTTTTAGTTGTTCTAGTTGTTTAGTTGTTCCAGTTGTTTTTGTTGTTTTAGTTGTATAGTTGTTCAAGTTGTTTTAGTTGTCATAGTTGTTTTAGTTGTTCTAGTTGTTTTAGTTGTTATAGTTGTTTTAGTTGTTTTTATTGTTCAAGTTGTTGTAGGTGTTTTAGTTGTTGTAGGTGTTTTAGTTGTTTTAGTTGTTATAGTTGTTTTAGTTGTGCAAGGAGTTTTAGTTGTTATAGGTGTTTTAGTTGTTTTAGGTGTGTAGTTGTTACAGGTGTTTAGTTGCTTGAGGGGTTTTAGTTGTTTTAGTTGTTATAGTTGTTTTAGTTGTTCTAATTGTTTTAGTTGTTATAGTTGTTTCAGTTGTTATAGTTATTTTAGTTGTTTTAGTTGTTGTAGTTGTTATAGTAGTTTTAGTTGTTTTAATTGTTTAAGTTGTTGTAGGTGTTTTGGTTTTCGTAGGTGTTTTAGTTGTTTTAGTTGTTATTGTTGTTTTAGTTGTTTTAGGTGTTTTAGTTGTTATAGGTGTTTTAGTTGTTTAAGGTGTGTATGTGTTTTAGGTGTTTCAGTTGTTTTAGGTGTTTTAGGTGTTTAAGGTGTTTTAGTTGTTATGTTTTTGTTGTTTTAGTTGTATATAGTTGTTATAGTTGTTTTAGTTGTTATAGTTGTTATAGGTGTTTTCATTGTTCGAGGTGTTTAGTTGTTTTATGTTATATAGGTGTTCAAGGTGTTATAGTTGTTTAGGTGTTCTAGTTGTTTTAGGTGTTGTAGTTGTCATAGGTGTTATAGTTGTTTCATGTGTTTTAGTTGCTTTTGGTGTTTTAGTTGTTTTATGTGTTCTAGTTGTTATAGGTGTTATAGTTGTTTTATGTGTTTTAGTTGTTCAAAGTGTTTTATTTGTTTATGTGTTAAGTTGTTTAGGTGTTTAAGGTGTTTAAGATGTTATATGTGTTCTAGGGGTTCTTGTAATTTAAGGTGTTTCAGTTGTTCTAGTTGTTTTAGTTGTTTTAGTTGTTATAGTTGTTTTAGTTGTTTTAGTTGTTGTAGTTGTTCAAGATGTTTTAGTTGTTCAAGGTGTTTCAGTTGTTATAGATGTTATAGTTGTTACATGTGTTTTAGTTGTTTTAGGTGTTTAAGTTGTTTCATGTGTTGTATTTGTTATAGGTGTTTTAGTTGTTGTAGGTGTTATAGTTGTTTTAGGTGTTTTAGTTGCTCAAGTTGTTATTGTTGTTTTGGTGGTTTTAGTTGTTTAGTTGTTCTAATTGTTTATAGTTGTTGTAGTTGTTTTACTTGATTTAGTTGTTTTAGTTGTTATAGTTGTTTAAGTTGTTATTGTTGTTTTAGTTGTTTTAGTTGTTTAGTTGTTTTAGTTGTTTTATAGTTGTTGTAGTTGTTTTAGTTGTTTTAGTTGTTTTAGTTGTTTAGTTGTTATAGTTGTTTCAGTCGTTTTAATTATTTTCGTTGTTTAGTTGTTTTAGTTGTTCTAGTTGTTTTAGTTGTTTTAGTTGTTTTAGTTGTTCTAGTTGTTTTAGTTGTTTTAGTTATTTTAGTTGTTTTAGTTGTTTTAGTTGTTGTAGTTGTTTTAGTTGTTATACTTGTTACAGAGTTGTAGTTGTTTAGTTGTTTTAGTTGTTTTAGTTGCTCAAGTTGTTATTGTTGTTTTAGTTGTTGGAGTTGTTTAGTTGTTTTAGTTAATTTTAGTTGTTGTAGTTGTTTTAGGTGTTTTAGTTGTTGTAGGTGTTTTAGTTGTTGCGGTTGTTATAGTTGTTTTAGTTGTTGTAGGTGTTTTAGTTATTATAGGTGTTTTAGTTGTTTTAGGTGTGTAGTTGTTTTAGGTGTTTAGTTGTTTGAGGTGTTTTAGTTGTTTTAGTTGTTTTAGTTGTTATAATTGTTTTAAATATTCTAGTTGTTATAGTTGTTATAGTTGTTTTAGGTGTTTTAGTTGTTTAAGTTGTTATATTTGTTTAGTTGTTTTAGTTGTTCTAGTTGTTATAATTGTTATAGTTGTTTTAGTTGTTATAATTGTTTTTTGTTGTTTAGTTGTTTGTTGTTTCTAGTTGTTTTAGTTTTTTATTTGTTTTAGTTGTTATGGCTGTCATAGGTGTTAATGTTTTTTCAGGTGTTATAGTTGGTTAAGTTGTTATAGTTGTTTCAGGTTTTGTAGTTGTTTGAGGTGATTTAGTTGTTGTATGTTTTATAGATATTTTAGGTGTTTTAGTTGTTGTAGTTGTTATAGTTGTTATAAGTGTTTTAGTTGTTTTAGTTGTTATAGGTGTTTCCAGTTGTTTGAGTTGTTTAAGGCATTTTAGTTGGTATAGTTGTTTAAGTTGTTTTAGGTGTTTTAGTTGTTTTAGGTGTTTAGTTGTTCTAGTTGTTTCAGTTGTTGTAGTTGTTATTGGTGTTATAGTTGTTATAGGTGTTCTAGTTGTTTTAGGTGTTTCTAGTTGTTTTAGGTGTTTTAGTTCTATTTAGGTGTTTTCAGGTGTGTTCTAAGTGTTTTAGGTGTTATACTTGCTTAAGGTGTTTTAGTTGTTATAGGTGTTTTAGTTGTTTAAGGTGTTTTAGTTGTTATAGTTGTTTTAGTTGTTATAGTTGTTATAGTTGTAATAGTTTTTTTAGGTGTTCTAGTTGTTTGAGGTGTTTTAGTTGTTGTATGTGTTATAGTTGTTTCAGGTGTTATAGTTGTTTTAGGTGTTCTAATTGTTTGAGGTGTTTTAGTTGTTTAGGTGTTATAGTTGTTTAATGTGTTTTAGTTGTTTTAGGTGTTACAGTTGTTTCATGTGTTGAATTTGTTCAAGGTGTTTTAGTTGTTTGTATGTGTTCTATTTGTTTAAGGTGTTTTGGTTGTTTAGGTGTTGTGGTTGTTTTTTTGTTTTAGTTGTTTTAGTTGTTATAGCTGTTATATTTGTTTTAGTTGTTTTAGTTGTTTTAGTTGTTCTAGTTGCTTTAGTTCTTTTAGTTGTTTAGTTGTTTTATTTGTTTTAGCTGTTTTAGTTGTTTTAGTTGTTCTAGTTGTTTTAGTTGTTCTAGTTGTTATAGTTGAATTGGTTGTTTTAGTTGTCATAGTTGTTTAATGTTGTTTTAGTTGTTTAATTGTTTTAGTTGTTTTAGTTGTTTTAGTTGTTTTAGTTGTTGTAGTTGTTTTAGTTTTTCTAGTTGTTGTAGTAGTTTTTGTTGTTATAGTTGTTTAGTTGTTTAGGTTGTTTTAGTTGTTCTAGTTGTTTTAGTTGTTTTAAGTGTTTTAGTTGTTATAGGGGTTTTAGTTGTTTTGTGTGTTTTAGTTGTTTTAGTTGCTCCAGATGTTTTATGTGTTTCAGGTATTTTAGTTGATTTTGATGCTTTAGTTGTTTTAGGTGTTAGTTGTTTTAGTTGTTTTAATTGTTTTAGTTGTTTTAGTGGTTTTAGTTGTTGTTTTTGTTTTAGTTGTTTAGGTGATATAGTTGTTTCAGGTGTTTCTAAATGTTTTATGTGTTTTAGGTGTTATAGGTGTTTAGTTGTTACAGGTGTTTTCGTTGTTTTATGTGTTTTAGGTGTTTTAGTTGTATTAGTTGTTTTAGTTGTTTGAGTTGATTAGTTGTTTAATTGTTTTAGCTGATGTAGTGGTTTTAGTTGTTCTAGTTGTTTAAGTTGTTCCAGTTGTTTTATTTGTCTTAGTTGTTTTAGTTGTTGTAGTTGTTTTAGTTGTTTTAGTTGTTATAGTTGTTATAGGTGTTATCGTTGTTTGAGGTGTTTTAGTTGTTGTATGTGTTATAGTTGTTTAGGTGTTATGGTTGTTTAGGTGTTCTAGTTGTTTTGAGTGTTTTAGTTGTTGTAGGTGTTATAGTTGTTTTAGGTGTTTTAGTTGTTTAAGGTGTTATAGTTGTTTTATGTGTTATAGTTGTTATAGGTGTTCTAATTAATTCAGGTGTTTAAGTTGTTATAGGTGTTTAAGGTGTTCAAGGTGTTATAGGTGTTTTCAGGTGTTTTAGTTGTTTTATGTGTTATAGTTGTTATAGTTGTTTTGGTTGTTTTAGTTGTTATAGTTGTTTTTAGCTGTTTTAGTTGTTATAGTTATTTTAGTTGTTTTAGTTGTTATAGTTGTTTTAGTTTTTTTAGTTGTTTTAATTGTTTTAGTTGTTTTAGTTGTTATAGTTGTTCTAGTTGTTTTAGTTGTTATAGTTGTTGAGTTGTTTAGTTGTTTTAGTTGTTTTAGTGGTTTTAGTTGGTGTAGTTGTTATAGTTGTTTTAGTTGTTTTGGTTGTTTTAGTTGTTTTGGTTGCTTTAGTTGTTGAGTTGTTTAGTTGTTTTAGTTTTTTTTTGTTGTAGTTGTTTTAGTTGTTTCAGTTGTTTTAGTTGTTCTGGTTGGTATTGTTGATTAGTTGTTTTGATTGTTTTAGTTGTTTTAGTTGTTTTACTTGTTTAAGGTGTTTTAGTTGTTATAAGGGTTTTAGTTGATATAGGTGTTTTAGTTGTTTTGGGTGTTTTAGTTGTTTTAGTTGTTTTTTGGTGTTATAGTTGTTCCAGTTGTTATAGTTGTTACAGTTGTTATAGGTGTTTTAGTTGTTGTAGGTGCTTTATTTGTTTTATGTGTTTTAGTTGTTAAAGGTGTTGTAGTTGTTGTATGTGTTTCAGGTATTCTAGTTGTTTTAGGTGTTTTAGTTGTAGTAGGTGTTTTACTTGTTGCAGTTGTTATAGTTGTTTTAGTTGTTTTAGGTGTTTTAGTTATTATAGGTGTTTTAGTTGTTTTAGGTGTGTTGTTGTTTTAGGTGTTTAGTTGTTTGAGGTGTTTTAGTTGTTTTAGTTGTTTTAGTTCTTTTAATTGTTTTAAATATTCTAGTTGTTTTAGTTATTATAGTTGTTTTAGGTGTTCTAGTTGTTTAGTTGTTCCAGGTGTTTTAGTTGTTTTAGTTGTTTCAGTTGTTCTAGTTGTTGTAGTTGTTGTAGATGTTTTAGGTGTTTTAGTTGTTATAAGTGTTATAGTTGTTTAAGTTGTTTTAGTTGTTTTTGTTGCTTTAGTTGTTTAAGTTGTTTTAGTTGTTCTAGTTGTTTAGTTGTTTTTGCTGTTTTAGTTGTTCTAGTTGTTCTAGTTGTTCTAGTTGTTCAAGTTGTTTAGTTGTTACAGTTGTTTTAGTTGTTTATAGTTGTTTTAGTTGTTTTAGTTGTTACAGTTGTTGTAGTCGTTTTAGTAGTTTCATTTGTTTTAGTTGTTTTAATTGTTTTAGTTGTTATAGTTGTTTTAGTTGTTTTAGTTGTTCAGTTGTTTTAGTTGTTTTAGCTGTTATAGTTGTTTTAGTTGTTTAGGTTGTTTTAGTTGTTCAAGTTGTTATATGTGTTTCAGGTATTTTAGTTGTTTTAGGTGTTTTAGTTGATTTAGGTGTTAGTTGTTTTAGTTGTTTTAGTTGTTTTAGTTGTTTTAGTGGTTATAGTTGTTGTAGTTGTTTTAGTTGTTTTAGGTGTTATAGTTGTTTCATGTGTTTTTAGTTGTTTTAGGTGTTTTAGGTGTTATATGTGTTTAGTTGTTTTAGGTGTTTTAGTTGTTTTATGTGTTTTAGGTGTTTTAGTTGTATTAGTTATTTTAGTTGTTTTAGTTGTTCAGTTGTTTTAATTGTTTTAGCTGTTTTAGTTGTTTTAGTTGTTCTAGTTGTTTTGGTTGTTCTAGTTGTTTTAGTTGTTGTAGTTGTTTTAGTTGTTGTAGTTGTTTTAGTTGTTTTAGGTGTTATCGTTGTTTGAGGTGTTATAGTTGTTGTACGTGTTATAGTTGCTTTAGGTGTTATAGTTGTTTAGGTGTTCTAGTTGTTTTACGTGTTTTAGTTGTTATAGGTGTTAGAGTTGTACCATGTGTTTTAGTTGTTCTAGGTGTTTTAATTGTTTCATGGGTTGTATTTGTTTAGGTGTTTTAGTTGTTGTAGGTGTTATAGTTGTTTTAGGTGTTATAGTTGTTATAGGTGTTATAGTTGTTTTATGTGTTATAGTTGTTATAGGTGATTTAATTAATTTAGGTGTTTAAGTTGTTTAGGTGTTAAAGGTGTTCAAGGTGTTATAGGTGTTTTAGGTGTTATAGTTGTTTTATGTGTTTTAGTTGTTATAGTTGTTTTGGTTGTTTTAGTTGTTATAGTTGTTTTAGTTGTTTTAGTTGTTCTAGTTGTTTAGTTGTTTTAAGTGTTCTAGTTGTTATAGGGGTTTTAGTTGTTTCAGGTGTTTTAGTTGTTTTGTGTGTTTTAGTTGTTCTAGTTGTTTTAGTTGTTATATGTGTTTCTGGTATTTTAGTTGTTCTAGGTGTTTTAGTTGTTATAGGTGTTAGTTGTTTTAGTTGTTTCAATTGTTTTAGTTGTTTTAGTGGTTTTAGTTGTTGTAGTTGTTTAGTTGTTTAGGTGTTATAGTTGTTTCATGTGTTTTTGTTGTTTTAGGTGTTTTATGTGTTATAGGTGTTTAGTTGTTATAGTTGTTTTAGTTGTTTAAGTTGTTATAGTTGTTTTAGTTGTTTTAGTTGTTTTATTTGTTTTAGTTGTTTTGTTATTCTAGTTGTTCTGGTTGTTCTAGTTGTTTTAGTTGTTACAGTTGTTTAGTTGCTTATTTGTTTTAGTTGTTTCAGTTGTTTTAGTTGCTTTAGTTGTTTTAGTTGTTTAGTTGTTTTAGTTGTTTTAGTTGTTGTAGTTGTTTAGTTGTTTCAGTTGTTTTAGTTGTTTTAGTTGGTATAGTTGTTTGGTTGTTTTGATTGTTTTAGTGGTTTTAGGTTTTTTACTTGTTTCAGGTGTAATAGTTGTTATAGGGGTTTTAGTTGTTATAGGGGTTTTAGTCGTTTTGGGTGTTTTAGTTGTTTATTTGTTTTAGTTGTTTTCGGTGTTATAGTTGTTTCAGATGTTCTAGTTGTTTCAGTTTATACAGGTGTTTTAGTTGTTGTAGGTGTTTTATTTGTTTTATGTGTTTTAGTTGTTAAAGGTGTTGTAGTTGATGTATGTGTTTCAGGTATTCTAGCTGTTTTAGGTGTTTTAGTTGTTGTAGGTGTTTTAGTTAATGCAGTTGTTATAGTTGTTTTCGTTGTTTTAGGTGTTTTAGTTATTATAGGTGTTCTAGTTGTTTTATGTGTGTAATTGTTTTAGGTGTTTAGTTGTTTGAGGTGTTTTAGTTGTTATAGTTGTCATAATTGTTTTAAATATTCTAGTTGTTTTAGTTGTTCTAGTTGTTTTAGGTGTTTTAGTTGTTTCAGTTGTTCTAGGTGTTCTAGTTGTTTTAGTTGTTGTAGTTGTTTTAGGTGTTTTAGTTGTTTTAACTGTTATAGTTGTTTTAGTTGTTCAGTTGTTTAGTTGTTCAAGCTGTTTCAGTTGTTCTAGTTGTTCTAGTTGTTCTAGTTGTTCTAGTTGTTCTAGTTGTTTATTTGTTATAGTTGTTCTATTTGTTTATAGTTGTTTTAGTTGTTTTAGTTGTTACAGTTGTTGTAGTTGTTTTAGCTGTTTTAGTTGTTTTAGTTGTTTTAATAGTTTTAGTTGTTTTAGTTGTTCTAGTTGTTATAGTTGTTATAGTTTTATAGTTGTTATAGTTGTATTTGTTGTTATAGTTGTTTAGTTGTTTTTCAGTTGTTTTAGTTGTTTTATTGGTTTTAGTTGTTATAGCTGTTAAAGGTGTTAATGTTTTTTCAGGTGTTATAGTTGTTTTAGTTGTTTTAGTTGTTTTAGTTGTTATAGTTGTTTTAGGTGTTGTAGATGTTTGAGGTGATTTAGTTGTTTTATGTTTTATAGATATTTTAGGTGTTTTAGTTGTTTTAGTTGTTATAGTTGTTATAAGTGTTGTAGTTGTTTTAGTTGTTATAGGTGTTTCCAGTTGTTTGAGTTGTTTAAGGCATTTTATTTGTTATAGTTGTTTAAGTTGTTTTAGGTGTTTTAGTTGTTACAGGTGTTTAGTTGTTCTAGTTGTTTCAGTTGTTTTAGTTGTTATAGGTGTTATAGTTGTTGTAGGTGTTCTAGTTGTTTTAGGTGTTTCTAGTTGTTTTAGGTGTTTAGGTCTATTTAGGTGTTTAAGTTGTGTTCTAAGTGTTTTAGGTGTTTTAGTTGCTTAAGGTGTTTTAGTTGTTATAGGTGTTTTAGTTGTTTAAGGTGTTTTAGTTGTTCTAGTTGTTATAAATGTTATAGTTTTTTTAGGTGTTCCAGTTGTTTGAGGTGTTATAGTTGTTATATGTGTTATAGTTGTTTTAGAAGTTATAGTTGTTTTCAGGTGTTCTAGTTGTTTGAGGTGTTTTAGTTGTTTAGGTGTTATAGTTGTTTGATGTGTTATAGGTGTTTTAGGTGTTATAGTTGTTGCATATGTTGTATTTGTTATAGGTGTTTTAGTTGTTTGTATGTGTTCTATTTGTTTAAGGTGTTTTAGTTGTTTAGGTGTTGTAGTTTTTTTAGTTGTTTTGGTTTTTTAATTGTTTTAGTTGTTATAGCTGTTATATTTGTTTTAGTTGTTTTAGTTGTTTTAGTTGTTTTAGTTGCTTTAGTTCTTTTAGTTGTTTAGTTGTTTAATTGTTTAGTTTTTTTTTTTGTTTTAGTTGTTCTAGTTGTTTCAGTTGTTCTAGTTGTTTTAGTTGTTTTAGTTTTAGTTGTTTTAGTTGATTTTGTTGCTTTAGTTGTTTTAGTTGTTCTAGTTGTTATAGTTGTTATAGTTGTTTTAGTTGTTATAGTTGTTTCAGTTGTTTTAGTTGTTTAGTTAATTTAGTTTTTTTTTTTTTTTTTTTTTGTTTTTTTTGTTG
>SDVV010027629.1:0-12075 GCA_016164225.1 Gammarus roeselii | reverse complement strand
GGGTCATGAGTGCAGTCCGAGGATCCGTCGTCAGCAGCATGGCCCGACAGTTTTCACTGGTTTACCCCCGCCGCGTCATAATGGCCGCCCCCCCCCCCACCACCAACGACCATCCAGACAGCGGGATGCCAAGGGCGGGAAAGCACATCAGAGCCGCGTCAAAATCAACCATTCACAACCATTCTCCACTCACGCCTATTCATTGCACGCTCTCTCGCCACCTCCACATTCATGTCTCTCCTTCCCAACGCCTGCTTCAGACCATCCATCCACCGAAACATCGGTCTACCTTTAGGTCTGCGACCACTCGCCTCCGCATTCATCACCCTTTTTACAATCTCCCTTCATCCATCCGCTCCATGTGCCCGAAACTTCTCAGAACACGCGAATCCACTCTATCCTCCAACTGACAATGAGAGAATGTATGCTGTCATTCCCTGACGATGAGAAAATGCATGTTGTCATTCCCTGACGATGAGAGAATGAATACTATCATTCCCTGACAATGATAGAATGTATGCTGTCATTCCCTGACGATGAGAGAATGCATGTTGTCATTCCCTGACGATGAGAGAATGAATACTATCATTCCCTGACAATGATAGAATGTATGCTGTCATTCCCTGACGATGAGAGGATGTATGCTGTCATTCCCTGACGATGAGAAAATGTATGCCGTCATTACCTGACGATGAGAGAATGTGTGCTGTCATTCCCTGATGATGAGAGAATGTATGCTGTCATTCCCTGACAATGAGAAAATGTATGCTGTCATTCCATGACGATGAGAGAATGTATGCAGTCATTCCCTGACGATGGGTAAAGGTATGCTTGGCATTCCCTGACAAAGAGAGAATGTATGCTGACAGAATTTGATATGAAATAAATTGTAAAGTTTCAGGAACATGCAAGGAAAGCATTTGTTTAATATTTTCTTTTATCCACATCCAAACGACAGAGCGACAATTATTGGACCACACATGTGTCGATCAACCGAGTTTTCAATCTCGATACCCAAGTACACAAGAATTGATCGCAAAAGCTAATTTTTCGCATAATCTAAATCGAGATAATACCTGAAATGCAGACATCGACAGCATCCAGTCTACTTTCTTGTTTGTTATTAATGCAAAAATTAGGCTCTTTGGTTTTCACTTCATTAACAATGAATTAAAGTTGAAACTAGACCATGTCCATCATAGCATCCTCCGTTACATGTACAAACTCTTGAAAGGACTCAGCCATAATATTACAGTGCTAAACAGAATTCTTCTGCCAGGCCACAAGTTGTTTAACAGTGTCGGAAAAACGTGAGCTGAGGTAAAACTTTTACGATGGGGACTTAGACCGTTCCTTTCCTGTGATGCTTTGTATGTTATGATAACGTGATACCGGCAAATGAAGTTACAATTTTGTGAGAGCGTTACAACGGACGGGCAGAAAAAGAGTCGGACACCCATTTTTTGAGATTAGGAATCGATATCCTTTTTAGTATTAAATGACACTCATATTGCAGCTGAAGAAAACAGCGTCTCTTCGTACACAAAACAATGTTTCCTCGCTGCTGGGCTGGGAGACATAAAAATCTTACTGAATGGAGATCCTGTATAGAGAACTCAATAGAGTATTAGCACTCACCATAGCAATGCAAACATCAGAGTCGTGAAGAATGCTGTTAGGAAGTCGATGAACACGTATACGCACAACAGCAGCCGAGCGTAGAGCGTGAACTTGTTTTCAAGCCATGATCTGCAGAACATGAACGGGATGTTAATGGAACTTGATTGATTGACGAACATGCCGTGAAACGCTGCGTAGAAAAAAAGATGTTACATGAGCGTATAATAAGAGTGCAAGTTTTGGAAAAGAATGTCATAGCCTCCAAATCAATGAAACGGCCCCCTTGCACCTACGGTGATGGGATTCTTGACAAACCAAATCGACAAATGAATAAAAGGACTTATGTAATTCACCAGGTTTCAGTCTATGTACGAATGATGACACGAGTAATGAGGGAGATGTTTGTCGGCTGACTGTTGTCCCTGAAACTGATCTCTCATCAGGCCAGGATTTGCGACTATTTTTGTCTATGTTTATTTGATGCTGAATTGAAAACACTAAGAATGGTTTACTGTAGGGCGTCTGAAACATTGATTGCATTCTTTTGTAAACTCCAGTGAAGTTTTCCGTGGCATTGCCGTAGCTTATAATGAAGTGGATAATATGAGTGATTGCAATGTAGATCATAAAGCTGGCTACTATTGCTTGTGAATATCATATTCAATGTCTGACTGCGACGACTAAGGAAATAGCGAAAAATATGTAAAAAATTGACAGTAATCTAATCGGGAAAAATAACCAGAGTAATTGGCATTGAATGGTGATCGATTGTGTGGTCATCACAGATGACTTGGTACGGTTTGTGAATCTACGATATTAACAGCATCCTTTTGAACATTATTTAGGGAATGCAATCTTCAAGTATCCAATCATTCACCCTGCGGACAGACTAAAATTTAAAAGCATCATGAATAGTTTACAATATAGAAGCAGAACTGGTTGGAACAAACATCACAGCAATAACACCATTCTTTCTGCGCCAACAACCGGCACCTTTTCCCTGCTGAGTAGCTCCTTGTTTGTGCGTCTAGCAGCCTCGCCGGCTCCGACAGCGGCACCTCGGCTCGCGGCTCAACCCATGTCGCCATAGGCTCCCTGTTCTAAATCTACCTAGCCACCCCCTCACCCACCAACCTCACCATCACTTTCTTCACCAACACAACAACCCCAAATAAATGTCGAACACTTAAATATTCTACAAACAAACATACATACATTGGTCGGGAGCAAATAGAACCCAAAAACTTCCTCCACAAACACCACATTTACAAAACTCGTGGTCCGTCCAAACGACGACCGCAGCGGCGAACTCATTACACTTGTACTTAACTTTTCCTAATACACGAACACAACTGCATAACTGCATAACTAAATGAATTCATCCTCGCAAGACTTTCACTGGACGACACACTCGAGGGACAATCGGAAGTCATTGAAATCTGCAACAAACAATACAATATATTTAACATACACATCCTTCCGTCCAGCTCATGTCAGCCGTAGTACCCACATCAGTTTGACTAGTTCAATACCACCATAAACACTTTTGCTCTATGTGAATTGAGCACACTCGATAACTCCTGCTCATCACACAAAATACTAACCGGAGAGGTGATGTCTTCGTTGACCAGCTTGAAACATTGATCACATTAAGTAACCCGACACACGCACTCGCACGCCTTCCAGCCCTAACACTCAAAAGACGTCTTTTGACGTCTCATTCTGCGTCCCTAATCTCGCTCTAATCTGTCAATTGGCAGTGCACCGCGTCATGTCTTCTAACCACTTCCTAAACAGATGCAGACACTAGGCCAAATTCCACAGGAAGAGAGGTGACAGACGGCAGAGCGCACCTCACACTCCTCTCATACACTCCCACTCAAACAAACTTAATCTTTTTGCGAAACTGTATCCGGCCGAGAAACACACTTTAGGACTGGAGCCTTGTCCGAGGTGAGTGTCAGCAGCAGGGCTCGACAGTGTAACAGGTTTACTACTCCTGTGTCATAATAATTGCCCCCCCCCCCTCACAATCACCCTGGGTGGGGACAACTGCCCTTACACCTATCCATTGCACGCTTTTTCGCTACCTCCACACTTATGTCTCTCCTTCCTAACGCCTGCTTCACGCCATCTATCCACCTAAAGATCGGTCTACCTCTAGTCCTTTGTTCACTTACCACCACCTTCATCACATTTTTCACCCATCTTCCATAAGCCATCCTCACCATGTGCCCGAACCATCTCAGAACTCGTGAATCTACTGTCCTCAAACTTCTTGAAACTCTTAGCACTGAAGTTCCTTCTGAAACTCTCCATTCCATTCAGAAGAACACTAATTGTGCACGCATTGACATTCTCCAAACATCTTGTTTCTTAACTTTTACGAACGTTAACTCGCAGCTTCCTCGTCTCACACACTCTATCAAACTCTGACACTAGCCTACACAACTTCTCCTCCGAATCTGTTACCAGTGCCGTATTATCCGCACACGGTAACGGCTTCAGTTGCCAATTCTGTCCGTTTGCTCCTAATAACTCTAAGCCTCTACCCAATAAACTCACGTTAACTTCTCTGATTGAACAGTCAAGTAGGCATAACGCAGCCTTGTCTTAGATGTGCTTCCTCTGTGAACAAAGCACCCACCTAGCTCCCCACTCTGACAAAAGCTCTGCTGCCAACATAGAAAATCTGAACCGCTTACATCGAATTTCCGCCCACTCCATTCATACGCACACCCACAGTAGCACTTCCTCGTCGACCTTGTTGTAGGCTCTTTCCAGATCCATGAAGGCCCTGAACATTTTTTTCCCTTTGCAAGGTACTTCTCGCAGACTTTTCTCACATGAAAATTTGATCAGCACACCCTCTACCACTTCTGAAGCCCCACTGTTGCTCGTCAATTGTACCATCCGTACTATCTCTAATCCTCTTACCACAGCACTTAACAAACTGATACCTCTCAAACTGCAGCATTCATTTCTACTAAGCTGATACCTCTCAAGCTACAGCATTCATTTCTATCTACTTTGCATTTATAGAGCGGAACAATAGTATCCCTGAGCCACTCAATCGGTACCACGCCCGACACAAAACACAGATTCAGTTGCCTCATCAGCCATTTGACTATCGCTACTCCACCCCTCTTCAGGCACTTATTCGCAAGTTCGCAAGACTGTGCAAATACGGTCTTGCGAGGGTTAATGAGGTTGAATCCAAAGAAAAAAATACCATTTTCAAAAACAATTAGAATTCAAGTTGGAGACAAAGACGCGGAGCTAACGGATCGAACAGCTAACGGGTGCTAAAACTAGCGAACAATCACACTCTAATATCCATGTCACTGATACCCTGCCCCACTCCACAGCAAGATATATCTAAGCCAGCGTCTTGCAACTTTCTGCGAAGATGAGCACATCCTATGTTCAGATCACTGGGAATAAATGATCGGCCCAAAACACCCTCGAAAACATCGCTCAGAACATCATCACTATCAAGCATATCTAAAAAAAAATTGTCGCAATTGATATGCGGCCACCCGACGACGTTTAATCCATGGCTCTGCCAGTAGAGCCCGCCCGTGAAGGAGTAATCGCAGGCTCTGTGGTAACGGAAAAAAAAGCAAACCGTAGCACTACCAATGCAAGAGCCCATCGAAGTTCCGCCGTAGCCCTTGGCCGAAAGGTTGCAGGAAGAAATGACATCCGAGATAGATAGAAGTTGCTGCCCCGCAAAAAGAATACGTATAAACGAAAATTTAGGTATTGACTCCGATACAACGTCACAAAAAGACGCAATGCAAGTCAAAAAATTGGAGTTAGTGTGACTAACAATACTCTCAAATGTTATCATGTGAACGCTAGATGTCTCCGAAACAAATCGACGAATTGAGTATACATGCACTGAACGAAAATATTTACAAGGAGATAAACAAGGCAGAGCGAGTAGGCGGAGTACTGTTCCTCATAAAAAAAATCACGTATTGGAAGTAACAGTTCTAAGCAGCAGACACGATATCATAGTTTCAATAGTAGTCGGCAATCGCACTATACAAGCCCTGACCGATGTCGTTACAACACACATCACAATTTTGCCTGGAGACTTCAATATTATTGACATTGGTTGGGAAACAGATAAATAGTCTGCCACAGACCAACGCCTGTTTGACTTTGCTGACTATAAGTTCATGACCAAAATGTTGAAGACACCTACAAGAGAAATGAAAATCCTTGAATTTCGATTTTGTTCAAGCGATATCCGGTCATGAACGTTAAAGTGGGCGACCCATTCGGAACTAGTAACCATAACGGTGTCCGTTTTAAGATAGGGATCTAGTTAAAAACATAAACAATAACTAGAAAATCCCCAGTTTTAGCTTAGCGAACTTTTATGGTTTGCGAGATTTAATGGCGTCTGTGGATGTAACCTTCGGAAGGGACGTCAATCAATTGAAGATAATTTTTTATCCACGCTCCAAAATATCGAACTTGATCATACCCCGCTCCCAAAACGGAGAAAATCAGTCAATCAGCCCAAGTACGAAAGGAGAACTGCGGCACCTGCAGTCGCCAAAGAAGCAAAACACTCGTTATATCAAAAACACCCTCATAACGAAGCAACAAAAGACGAGTTTAAAGTCAACACAAGAGTTCTAAAGAAGATAAAAAGAATGATTATGGAAAGAAAAATGCTGTAAACACCAGAACTGATCCAAAACAATTTTCCAGCTATATTTCGAGCAGAGTTAGAAAAGATGACACTAGAATAAGTGATCTACTAAAGCAGTGCTTTCGCTCTGTATTTACGATAGAGAATTGAGACATTTCCAATCCTCGCCATATCTGCGCAGAAAAGCGAATTAAAGCCTTCAGAAGTCAAAATTCTCCACTGCAGAAGTAATTAAATATGTATACAGATAAATTGTACCTCACAAAATCTCCAGGATCTGACCAAGTTCATCGCAGTCTAGGGACGAAATCTCTGAACCCTTTCAAAAATGTCACTTGCCCCTCCAAATGAAAAGAGGCCAGCGTTAGTCCAATTTTTCGAGAAAAAAACATGAAGTGCCCTAGTGCCCTAGATAGTCTCTCCCCAGTCATTGGCAAATCGATGACAAGTTTGATTATTCAAGGACCAAATAACAGAATTCTTACAAAAAAACATATTGACAAGAAACTCAGCACGGCTTTCGACACAACGTTCATGTTTGGCAAACCCCGATATAATTAAATTTCACTGTGCGAAATCTTCAATTAGTATCATACCTTTATTTCCAAAGGGCTTTCGATAGTGTCCCTCACAGACGGTTAGTTAGTAAATTTCACAGCATCACTAATCGAGGCAAGCTAAATAACGGAATAAAATACTGGCTCACGGATGGATGGTAGCGAGTTGTACTTAACGTAGCCTCCTCTTGTTGGGGTAATGTAACAAGCAACGTGCCCCGAGGATCTGTTTTAGGGACAGTCTTTTTTCCTATATTCATAAACGATCTTGACAAAAACGTGCTTTCCAGAAATCATGTGAGGAATAATTCTGTCTCTTTACATTTTTAATTGTGAACGCTCAAATTCGTTCAATTCTCTTTCAAGGATAAGTAACGCCAACACAGATAGAGGTACTAGGTCAAGCTGCTCCACAAACAATTACACGCATTATGAAAGATTGTAGAGCCAGAAGCATCTGAGACTAGGCAACGATAACAATAGACTGCACTGAGGAGACTGTAGAGACTGGAGCCTCTGAGCCTCGGCATCAATAACAATACACTGCACCGATCAGACTGTAGCCTCTGATACTAGACAGCAATAACAATACACTGCACTGAGGAGACTCTAGAGACAGGAGCCTCTGAGACTAGGCAACAATACCAATAGACTGCACTGAGGAGACTGTAGAGACAGGAGCCTCTGAGACAGAGCAACAATGACAATACACTGCACTGAGGAGACTGTAGAGACAGGAGCCTCTGCGACTGAGCAACAATGACAATACACTGCACTGAGGAGACTGTAGAGACAGGAGCCTCTGAGACTGAGCAACAATGACAATACAATTCATTGAGTAGACTGTAGAGACAGGAACCTCTGAGACTGAGCAACAATGACAATACAATTCATTGAGTAGACTGTAGAGACAGGAGCCTTTGAGACTAAACAACAATAACAATACACTGCACTGAGGAGACTGTAGAGAAAGAAGCTTCTGAGACTAGGCAACAATAACAATACACTGCACTGAGGAGACTGTAGAGACTGGAGCTTCTGAGACTAGGCAACAATAACAATACACTACACTGAGGAGACTGTAGAGACTGGAGCCTCTGAGACTAGGCAACAATAACAAAAAACTGCACTGAAGAGACTGTAGAGACTGGAGCCTCTGAGATTAGGCTACAATACACAGCAATGAGGAGATACCATCTCTACAGAGGAATAAAGGACAAGTGTTACCTTGTCAGCCTGTGGTTGAGGACATCTGTATATCCCTCTTTCGAGGCTTCTAGCAGGGGGTGGCTTCGTCCCCACACGACACCCGCGAATTCTTTAGCTTGGGGAACAACACGAAAGCAGTCTTCTGAAGCATTGGCTTTCTTGATATTTCCGAAGGCCTTTTCAATACTGAGCGGGCTGAGTCCAGGGCTGTTGGGAGGGCTAGAACCATAATCTTGGCCCAGATTTGTAGGTGTCAATCGGCCGGAAGTATTTGGAGTAGCTCCTCCGGGGCTGTTGACGGGAGTTACTCCTAAGGAGTTGTTGGGATACCCTTCAACTGCAGGCGCTTCGTGGGTAGGTTTCCCAAACACCGGTTCAACTTGATCATCTGGTGACAAGCCATACATTAAAGGATTTTGTTACAATGCAAATATAACAAAATTCCAGTTTCACTCGCAAACACTTTTGGTTAATGCGCAAATTTCAAAATAAAATTTGACAATCCTTGCAGCTCGCACAAGAAATTACGAAAGATATTCAAAGTCTGTCGTAGCCCTTTCCTACGGGAAGCATCCAAGAAAAATCTCCTATGAGAAACCTTCCCAAGGCTGTTCTGCACGTTGTGATACCCTTAAAACTTTAGCACATGCCAGTAATATACATATATAGTTTTTAAAACAACGTTTGAAACAGGTTTTTAAAAAATTGCAAGGGTTAAAGGTTTCAAATTCAGATGATGATTTTTTTCCAACAAGATACTTGAACTAAATTATAAATTGCACGGCAAGAGAACTTTAAAACTATTGAAGGAGAACAGCATGGCAACGTAGATGTAGCACACAGTATTGTCGGTCGGTGGTATAG
The DNA here is from genome assembly GCA_016164225.1 of Gammarus roeselii. Lineage (NCBI taxonomy): Eukaryota > Metazoa > Arthropoda > Malacostraca > Amphipoda > Gammaridae > Gammarus > Gammarus roeselii. The sequence continues at coordinate 3,156 of SDVV010027629.1, read as the reverse complement.
TTCTGTGTATAATAATAATAGAAATAATAAAAATGATAATATTAATAATAATAATAATTGAATCGTACATTCACGAGAAGCCCCGTGGTATTCTGATGTTTACAAAGAATTCCTTATCTGTAAAGCATATTACATTCAGGGTGCAATGTTATCTAGTAATCTTTTTGGCTACACATAAGGATTGACATTCAACGGAATAGATGAGTACGTTGAATTTCCCGCAACAGCTGAGAGCAGCTCAAGACAATCATTCTGGGAAATGCTTTATAACACTCTCGTACATGGGGTCCGGATTATGCTTTATAACACTCTCGTGCACGGGGTCCGAGTTATGCTTTATAGCACTCTCGAGCATGGGGTCCGGATTATGCTTTATAACACTCTCGTGCACGGGGTCCGAGTTATGCTTTATAACACTCTCGTGCATGGGGTCCGAATTATGCTTTATAACACTCTCGAGCATGGGGTCCGGATTACGCTTTATAACACTCTCGAGCATGGGGTCCGGATTATGCTTTATAACACTCTCGAGCATGGGGTCCGGATTATGCTTTATAACACTCTCGAGCACGGGGTCCGGATTATGCTTTATAACACTCTCGAGCATGGGGTCCGAATTATGCTTTATAACCCTTTCGAGCATGGGGTCCGGATTATGCTTTATAACACTCTCGAGCACGGGGTCCGGATAATGCTTCATAACACTGTTGAGAATGGGGTCCGGATTATGCTTTATAATACGCTCTTGCACGGGGTCCAGATTATGCTTTATTACACTCTCGATCATGGGGTCCGGATTAGGCTTTATAACACTCTCTTGCATGGGGTCCGGATTATGCTCTATAAAACTCCCGAGCATGGGGTCCGGATTATGTTTTATAACACTCTCGAGCACGGGGTCCGGATAATGCTTTATAACACTGTTGAGCTTGGAGTCCGGATTATGCTTTATAACACTCACGAGCATGGTGTCCGGATTAGGCTTTATAACACTCTCATGCATGAGGTCCGGATTATGCTTTATAACCTCTCGAGCATGGGGTCCGGATTTATCTACGATTTATCCACGACTTCAACAGCCACTGCCATGTAAAAATGACATTGTGTAGGAGTGAACGTCTAGTGGCTGAAAAAAGTGGTATAAATAATCATTTTACTTGCCGTTTATTACAGGAAGCTTGCATATACTCCAAGAAGCGGCGTCACATTTCCAATTTCGGTACTGGTAGCTTTCGGTATTTCGTTATATTGTATTGTATATCATGAAACATGTATAACTGTTCTAGCTTGACAACGGACGCCCGGACCGACGGACGAACACACACATGTTTGGAATCAGGGTTAGAAACACCATCTCAAGATGTATTATAATCATTACTCACTCGGTTGAAAATCAACGGCACTGTGTGATCGTCACTATTGCTACTCGCCAGGGCTGAGACATCATAACAACGGCACTGTGTGATCGTCACTATTGCTACTCGCTAGGGCTGAGACATAATAACAACGGCACTGTGTGATCGTCACTATTGCTACTCGCTAGGGCTGAGACATAATAACAACGGCACTGAGTAATAGTCACTATTGCTACTCGATAGGGCTGAGACATAATAACAACGGCAATGTGTGATCGTCACTATTGCTATTCGATAGGGCTGAGACATAATAACAACGGCACTGTGTGATCGTCACTATAGATACTCGCTAGGGCTGAGACAATAACAACGGCACTGTGTGATCGTCACTATTGCTACTCGCTAGGGCTGCGAAATAATAACCACGGCACTGTGTGATCGTCACTATTGCTACTCGCTAGGGCTGAGACATAATAACAACGGCACTGTGTGATCGTCATTATTGCTACTCGCTAGGGCTGAGGCATAATAACAACGGCACTGTGTGATCGTCAATATTGCTACTCGCTAGGGCTGAGACATAATAACAACGGCACTGTGTGATCGAAACTGTTGCTACTCGCTAGGGCTGAGGCATAATAACAACGGCACTGTTTGATCGTCACTATTGCTACTTGCTAAGGCTGCGACATAATAACAACGGCACTGTGTGATCGTCACTATTGCTACTCGCTAGGGCTGCGACATAATAACAACGGCACTGTGTGATCATCACTATTGCTACTCGCTAGGGCTGAGGCATAATAACAACGGCACTGTGTGATCGTCACTATTGCTACTCGATAGGGCTGAGACATAATAACAACGGCACTGTGTGATCGTCACTATTGCTACTCGCTAGGGCTGAGACATAATAACAGCGGCACTGTGTGATCGTCACTATTGCTACTCGCTAGGGCTGAGACATAATAACAACGGCACTGTGTGATCATAACTATTGCTACTTGATAGGGCTGAGACATAATAACAACGGCACTGTGTGATCGTCACTATTGCTAATCACTAGGGCTGCGACATAATAACAACGGCACTGTGTGATCGTCAATATTGCTACTCGCTAGGGCTGAGACATAATAACAACGGCACTGTGTGATCGTCACTATTGCTACTCGATAGGGCTGATACATAATAACAACGGCACTGTGTGATCGTCACTATTGCTACTCGCTAGAGCTGAGACATAATAAATAGCATATTTATGAAATATTGTAATTGTTACAACAATTTATTTTAATTCAGCTGTCCTTCGACCGCCAGATACTTCGTGAAATATTTCGTTCATGAGAGTCTTGGATGTGCTTACAAGTTTGGTAGAGACATGATCGCTCAGTATCAGCAAAATGGATACGTGCACCCACTTACCCTGAAAATTGTAGTAAATGAATTCAAAGGGGGCGTAGTCAAAAATTTCGTTCTGGTTGTCTTCTGTGAGTGTGATGTGCTGATCCATCGCCCTGCACGCCTGTTGAGGGAAGTGCTTTATGAGGCTGCTAAAGGACTCGCATGGTCTAACATGCGCCTCAACCCAGTGGCCTTCCTTTGCGTCCCTGATTGGCTGGCGGAGAGCGCTGCAGAAGAAGCCATCGAACGCCACTTTGCACCAGGCGCTGCCGATGATGACCTCCAGCACCTCCCTGAGGGGGCAACAAGGTAGCGTAGTCAGTAACGACGAACTGTATCAAAAACGGTAGCTCCTTCTATCAGATAAATGAATATAAATAGATATACACACACATATATA
>SDVV010027628.1:0-12075 GCA_016164225.1 Gammarus roeselii | reverse complement strand
GACTGAACTCAAACAGTGTTATGACACTGTGACTGCCATGACTGAACTCAAACAGTGTTGTGGCCCTGTGACTGCCATGACTGAATTCAAACAGTGTTATGACACTGTGACTGCCATGACTGAACTCAAACAGTGTTATGACACTCTGACTGCCATGACTGAACTCAAACAGTGTTATGACTCAGTGACTACCAGGACTGAACTCAAACAGCATTATGACACTGTGACTGTCATGACTGAACTCAAACAGTATTATGACACTGGGACTGTCATGACTGAACTCAAACAGTATTATGACACTGTGACTATCATGACTGAACTCAATCAGTATTATGACACTGTGACTGTCATGACTAAACTTAAACAGTATTATGACACTGTGACTGTCATGACTGAACTCAACAATATTATGACACAGTGACGGTCATGTTAGAACTCAAACAACATTATGACACTGTGACGGACATGTTAGAACTCAAACAGCATTATGACACTGTGACTGTCATGACTGAACTCAAACAATATTATGACTCTGTGGCGGTCATGACTGAACTCAAGCACTATTATGACACTGTGATTGATAATCCGACCAAAACTATGTATTGTAGGAAACTAGTGCGAATATATTTGAAACCTAAATTGCACTCGGAAGGATTTTTCTGCATTGACGTACATTCATATTGTAGTAGTGTGTATGGGTAACTGCCCATTGTAGATGCACAAGGTCTACCACCCTGCATGGCGAGTGGGGGAGGAGTGACCGGAATGGCTTCTCTTTCAACGCACGATTACATTTGCGCCCGGACAGGGACTGTGGTTTCCTATTAAAATGCAGTTAAACGTTTGAAAAAAGTAAACGAGCAGTTAAACATTTAGTTACTTGTTAAACGTTTGGAAATCAGATGATGATCTGAGCTTGTGCTTGATGTGGCTGCTGTTCAGCACCCCATTCATGAAGTAGCTAGCCACCCTTGATGTGGCTGCTGTTCAGCACCCCATTCATGAAGTAGCTAGCCACCCTTGATGTGGCTGCTGTTCAGCACCCATTCTTGATATAGCTAGCCACCCTTGATGTGGCTGCTGTTCAGCACCCCATTCATGAAGTAGCTAGCCACCCTTGATGTGGCTGCTGTTCAGCACCCCATTCATGAAGAAGCTAGCCACCCTTGATGTGGCTGCTGTTCAGCACCCCATTCATGGAGAAGCTAGCCAACCTAGATGTGCTATTGTTCCAGGACCAATTCCTGGAAGAAGCAAAGGTGATTCTCGGGTGTTGGTCGTCTTGCCAGGAACGACTTCTGGGAAGAAAAAAAATCTTGGGTGCGTGTTGCGTGGGCTGCAGTCTAGATTCTTGAACAGGTGAGGTTTACGGGTAACCTTCGCCCCTGAACTGGGGTCCTTTGTCCCTGAACTGTTAAATCGTCCCTGAACTTTGAACATTCGTCTCTGAACTGTTAGGTAAGGCAACGCACTCTTAGCAAAAGAATAACGAACAAACCGTCGTGTGGAAGGAAGCTGAAGTTTACGGTGGGTTACCAACGAGGATGTTTTCAACAGAGGCCAAGCTAGGTTGGGAGGCATGTAGTAGTGTGTATGCATAGCTTTCTCCATGTTGTATGTGGTTCGTGTAGCATGCCCTCCGTATTCATTGTCTCGTTGGGTAACTGCCCATTGTAGATTCACAAGGTCTACCACCCTGCATGGCAAGTGGGGGACAGGTGACCGGAATGGCTTCTCTTTCAATGCACGATTACAATAGGATCATGTTATAAACGTTCATTGACGGACATTCATAGGAACATGTTATAAACGTTCATTGACGGTCATTCATAGGAACATGTTATAACGTTCATTGACTGTCATTCCTAGGGACATGTTATAAACGTTCATTGACTGTCATTCATAGGAACATGATTTAAACGTTCATTGACTGTTATTCATAGGAACATGTTATAAACGTTCATTGACTGTCAATCCTAGGAACATGTTATAAATGTTCCCTGACGGTCATTCCTAGGAACATTTTATAAGCGTTCATCGACGGTCATTCCTAGGAACATGTTATAAGCGTTCATTGACTGTCATTCATAAGAATATGTTGTAAACGTTCCGTGACGATCATTCATAGGAACATGTTATAAACGTTCATTGACTGTCATTCATAAGAATATGTTGTAAAGGTTCCCTGACGGTCATTCCTAGGAACATGTTATAAACGTTCATTGACGGTCATTCCTAGGAACATGTTATAAACGTTCATTGACTGTCATTCATAGGAGCATGTTATAAACGTTCCCTGACGGTCATTCATGGGAACATGTTATAAACGTTCATTGACGGTTATTCCTAGGGACATGTTATAAACGTTCATTGACTGTCATTCATATGAACATGTTGTAAGCGTTCCCTGACGGTCATTCCTAGGAACATGTTATAAACGTTCATTGACTGTCATTCATAGGAGCATGTTATAAAAGTACCCTGATGGTCATTACTAGGAACATGTTATAAACGTTCATTGACGGTTATTCCTAGGGACATGTTATAAACGTTCATTGACTGTCATTCATAGGAGCATGTTATAAAAGTACCCTGATGGTCATTCCTAGGAACATGTTATAAACGTTCATTGACAGTCATTCGTTGGAACATGTTATAAACGTTCCCTGACGGTCATTCCTGGGAACATGTTATAAACGTTCATTGACTGTCATTCATAGGAGCATGCTATATAAGTTCCCTGACGGTCATTCCTCGGAACATGTTATAAACGTTCATTGACTGTCATTCATAGGAGCATGTTATAAACGTTCCCTGACGGTCATTCATGGGAACATGTTATAAACGTTCATTAGCGGTCATTCCTAGGGACATGTTATAAAGGTTCATTGACTGTCATTCATATGAACATTTTGTAAGCGTTCCCTGACGGTCATTCCTAGGAACATGTTATAAACGTTCATTGACTGTCATTCATAGGAGCATGTCATAAAAGTTCCCTGATGGTCATTCCTAGGAACATGTTATAAACGTTCATTGACAGTCATTCATTGGAACATGTTATAAACGTTCCCTGACGGTCATTCCTGGGAACATGTTATAAACGTTCATTGACGGTCATTCCTAGAAACATGTTATAAACGTTCATTGACTGTCATTCATAGGAGCATGCTATACAAGTTCCCTGACGGTCATTCCCATGAACATGTTATAAACGTTCATTGACAGTCATTCATTGGAACATGTTATAAACGTTCCCTGACGGTCATTCCTGGGAACATGTTATAAACGTTCATTGACGGTCATTCCTAGAAACATGTTATAAACGTTCATTGACTGTCATTCATAGGAGCATGCTATACAAGTTCCCTGACGGTCATTCCCATGAACATGTTATAAACGTTCATTGACAGTCATTCATTGGAACATGTTATAAACGTTCCCTGACGGTCATTCCTGGGAACATGTTATAAACGTTCATTGACGGTCATTCCTAGGAACATGTTATAAACGTTCCCTGACGGTCATTCCTTGGAACATGTTATAAGCGTTCATCGACGGTCATTCCTAGGAACATGTTATAAGCGTTCATTCACTGTCATTCATAGGAACATGTTGTAAACGTTCCCTGACGGTCATTCCTAGGAACATTTTATAAACGTTCATTGACTGTCATTCATAAGAATATGTTGTAAACGTTCCCTGACGGTCATTCTTAGGAACATGTTATAAACGTTCATTGACGGTCATTCCTAGGAACATGTTATAAACGTTCATTGACTGTCATTCATAGGAGCATGTTATGAACGTTCCCTGACGGTCATTCCTGGGAACATGTTATAAACATTCATTGACGGTCATCCCTAGGAACATGTTATAAACGTTCATTGACTGTCATTCATAGGAGCATGCTATAAAAGTTCCCTGACGGTCTTTCCTAGGAACATGTTATAAACGTTCATTGACAGTCATTCATTGGAACATGTTATAAACGTTCCCTGACGGTCATTCCTGGGAACATGTTATAAACGTTCATTGACGGTCATTCCTAGGAACATGTTATAAACGCTGATTGACAGTCATTCATACGAGCATGTTATAAAAGTTCCCTGACGGTCATTCCTAGGAACATGTTATAAACGTTCATTGACAGTCATTCAATGGAACATGTTATAAACGTTCCCTGACGGTCATTCCTGGAACATGTTATAAACGTTCATTGACTGTCATTCATAGTAACATGTTATAAACGTTTATTGACTGTCATTCTTAGGGACATGTTATAAACGTTCATTGACGGTCATTCATAGGAACATGTTATAAGCGTTTATTGACTGTCATTCATAGAAACATGGTATAAACGTTCATTGACGGCTAATCATAAAAAACATGTTCTAAACATTTTCAATTGCATATTTTAATTACAGAACTCGAAATAATGACATTATGGCGTCAGAAAGATCACTTCATCCCTCGATGAAGTGATATTTCGCTCTACAATTTATCCGAGCATATTATGTTGCTTGGTGATGGTACTTCATAGTACGTTGCGATGAATCATACAGCGTTACTATGTGCTGGTGAATCATACATCGTTACTATGTGCTGGTGAATCATACATCGTTACTATGTGCTGGTGAATCATACAGCTCTACTATGTGCTGGTTAATCATACAGCGTTACTACGTGCTGGTGAATCATACAGCGTTACTATGTGCTGGTGAATCATACAGCGCTACTATGTGCTGGTTAATCATACAGCGTTACTACGTGCAGGTGAATCATACAGCGTTACTATGTGCTGGTGAATCATACAGTGTTACTATGTGCTGGTGAATCATACAGCGTTACTACGTGCTGGTGAATCATACTGCGTTACTATGTGCTGGTGAATCATACAGCGTTACTATGTGCTGGTGAATTATACAGCGTTACTATGTGCTGGTGAATCGTAAAGCGTTACTATGTGCTGGTGAATCATACGTCGTTACTATGTGCTGGTGAATCATTCTATGTCGCATTGTGCTAATGAATCATACTATGCTGCTATGTGCTAATAAATCATACTACGTTGCTATGTGCGTATGAATCATACTACGCCGTTATGCACTAATAAATCCCACTACGCCGCTATGTACTTATGAATCATACTATGCTGCTATGTGCTAATAAATCATACTATGCTGCTATGTGCTTATAAATCATACTACGCTGTTATGGGCTAATAAATCATACTACGCTGCTATGTGCTTATGAATCATACTACGCTGCTATGTGCTGGTGAATCCTACTACGCTGCTATGTGCTACTAAATCATACTATGCTGATATGTGCTTATGAATCATACTACGCTGCTACGTGCTAATAAATCATACTATGCTGCTATGTGCTTATAAATCATACTACGCTGTTATGGGCTAATAAATCATACTACGCTGCTATGTGCTTATGAATCATACTACGCTGCTATGTGCTGGTGAATCCTACTACGCTGCTATGTGCTACTAAATCATACTATGCTGATATGTGCTTATGAATCATACTACGCTGCTACGTGCTAATAAATCATACTATGCTGCTATGTGCTTATAAATCATACTACGCTGTTATGGGCTAATAAATCATACTACGCTGCTATATGCTAATAAATCATACTATGCTGCTATGTGCTTATGAATCATACTACGCTGTGATGGGCTAATAAATCATACTATGCTGCTATGTGCTTATGAATCATACTACGCTGTTATGAGCTAATAAATCATACTACGCTGCTATGTGCTTATGAATCATACTACGCTGCTATGTGCTAATAAATCATACTATGCTGCTATGTTCTCATGAATCATACTACGCTGTTATGGGCTAATAAATCCTACTACGCTGCTATGTGCTTATGAATCATACTACGCTGCTATGTGCTAGTAAATCATACTATGCTGTTATGTGCTTATGAATCATACCACGCTGTTATGAGCCAATAAATCATGCTACGCTGCTATGTGCTTATGAATCATACTACGCTGCTATGTGCTAAGAAATCATACTATGCTGCTATGTGCTTATGAATCATACTACGCTGATATGTGCTAATAAATCATACTATGCTGATATGTGCTTATGGATCATACTATGCTGCTATGTGCTAATAAATCATACTATGCTGCCATTTGCTTATGAATCATACTCTGCTGTTATGGGCCAATATATCATACTACGTTGCTATGTGCTTATGAATCATACTACGCTGCTATGTGCTAATAAATCATACTATGCTGCTATGTGCTAATGAATCATACTACGCTGTTATGGGCTAATAAATCATACTATGCTCTTATGTGCTTATGAATCATACTACGATGTTATGGGCTAATAAATCATACTACGCTGCTATGTGCTTATGAATCATACTACACTGTTATGAGTTAATAAATCATACTGCTGCTATGAACTAATGAATCATACTATACTGCTATGTGCTTATGAATCATACTATGCTGCTATGTGCTAAGGAATCATACTATGCTGATATGTGCTAGCAGCATCGTATGAAAGGCAAAGATTACGTTACAGGGATACCTCGTATGATTTCATCAACCTTAAAATACTCGTCTAATCCTTCAAACATTGTGCTAAACCCAGCAAATGAAACAGCGCGAGGGTTTCACAAGATGGCCCAGTAATAGGCGGCCAAAAAAGTGTTTCTTGCATGTGGTTCTTTATATGAGATGTTCCCGAACATAAATTTATGGTGGAAGTCAAAATGATTTGAACTTCAGCTGACATTAATGCGCATTACATCCATTCATTTATTCATAACATCGATCATTATGTCTGATTGCTTCTCGTACTCTGCGATGAGACACAAGGCAATTAAGAGGCTGTGTTTTATTGGCCCTTATCAGTTGCAAGCAAAAGTTCGCAACTCTAAAAAATAAAAACTGTTGGAATTAAAGTTATGGGTTTCGGAATAAATGAATTGTAACTCAGATCTATAATTTAATTCCATATGCTACTATTTTTCTTATAAGATTATACGTCTCCTGAAATAAAAATATAATCAAAAATAGAAAAGTACCGCGCAAACAAATACTTTTTCATACTTTAGCCTACGGAATATGCATTTGTTCCCAAAGACTATTAATCCTTCTCATGGTTTACGGATGGTATGGTTTTATTTACACTACACATACGGCTTACGTATATACCACACAACATTTCAATAAATGCAGATGCATGGACTTGACCCGGCAAATAGGATTTGTTGTCAACAGAATGGCAGGCGAGCTCCTGTTGACGGCCGTGCATGGATGAAATTACTGTGTCGGATTGTGCCACAGTCATATTGTGAACAATTTGCAACTGGTACATTGGATTTGGTGTTGACTCGTTTGCCTGATCTCGTTCAAGCCTCAGGCAGGTCTTACTATTCCTTGTTGATTGTTTTTGTCTGTGAAAGGTTGGAGGTCTCCGATTTAAATAATATCCTGGGAATATTTTGGAATGGTAATGTTGACTAAGACAGTTTTCACACTTCTGTAACTGGGGCCCCATCACTGGTCCCCCCTCATAACTGGTGCCCCATCACTGGTGCCCCTCTGTAACTGGTGCCCCATCACTGGTGCCCCCTCATAACTGGTGCCCCATCACTGGTGCCCCTCTGTAACTGGTGCCCCATCACTGGTGCCCCCTCATAACTGGTGTCCCATCACTTGTGCCCCTCTGTAACTTGTGCCCCATCACTGGTGCCCTCTCATAACTGGTGCCCCATCACTGGTGCCCCCCTGTAACTGGGGCCCTCTCACTGGTGCCCCCCTGTAATTGGTGCCCCATCACTGGGGCCCCATCACTGGTGCCCCATCACTGGTGCCCCCTCATAACTGGGGCCCCATCACTGGTGCCACCTTATCACTGGTGCCCCCTAACTGGTCCCCCCTGTAGCTGGTGCCTCCTCACGACGGATGGTTGCAACTTCATTTCGTCCCACAGCCTCAGGTCGAGCAGAAGCCGCCACCCAATCGCTGACGAGACCCTCAAAATATAAGATTCTGAGAAAAAGGTTACAAGTAACTCGAGAAACAAGTAACACGAGAAACAAGTAACACGAGAAACAAGTCACACGAGAAACAAGTAACACGAGAAACAAGTAACACGAGAAACAAGTAACACGAGAAACAAGTCACACAAGAAACAAGTATTACGAGAAACAAGTAAAATGAGAAACAAGTAATACGAGAAACAAGTCACACGAGAAACAAGTAAGACGAGAAACAAGTCACATGAGAAATATATACTATAAGAAACAAGTACCATGCAAGACATGTACCATGCAAGACAAGTACCATGCGAAACAAGTACCATGCGAAACAAGTACCGCGACAAACAAATCACATGAGAAACAAGTACCATGCGAAACAAGTACCATGCGAAACAAGTACCATGCGAAACAAGTACCATGCGAAACAAGTACCATGCGAAACAAGTACCATGCGAAACAGGTACCATGAGAAACAATTTACATGAGAAACAAGTCACATGAGAAACAAGTCACATGAGAAACAAGTACCATATGAAACAAGTACCATGAGAAACAAGTCATATGAAAAACAATTGTCATAGAAAACAAGTACCATGAGAAACAAGTCACATGAGAAAACCGTACCATAAGAAACAAGTACCATGTGAAACAAGTAACTCGAGAAACAAGTAACACGAGAAACAAGTAACACGAGAAACAAGTCACACGGGAAACAAGTAACACGAGAAACAAGTAACACGAGAAACAAGTAACATGAGAAACAAGTCACACGAGAAACAAGTATTACGAGAAACAAGTAAAATGAGAAACAAGTGACACGAGAAACAAGTCACACTAGAAACAAGTAAGACGAGAAACAAGTCACATGAGAAATATATACTATAAGAAACAAGTACCATGCAAGACCTGTACCATGCAAGACAAGTATCATGCGAAACAAGTACCATGCGAAACAAGTACCACGACAAACAAATCACATGAGAAACAAGTACCATGTGAAACAAGTACTATGCGAAACAAGTACCATGCGAAACAAGTACCATGCGAAACAAGTACCATGCGAAACAAGTACCATGCGAAACAATTTACATGAGAAACAAGTTACATGAGAAACAAGTCATATGAGAAACAAGTACCATGTGAAACAAGTACCATGAGAAACAAGTCATATGAGAAACAATTGCAATAGAAAACAAGTACCATGAGAAACAAGTCACATGAGAAAACCGTACCATAAGAAACAAGTACCATGTGAAACAAGCACCATGAGAAACAAGTCACATGAGAAATTAGTCACATGAGAAACAAGTACCATGAGAAACAAGTACCATAAGACACAAGTACCATATGTAACAAGTACCATGAGAAACAAGTCACATGAGAAACAAATCACATGAGAAACAAGTACCAAAAGAAACAAGTACCATGAGAAACAAGTCATATGAGCAACAAGTGCCATAGGAAACAAGTACCATGAGAAACAAGTACCATGAGAAACAAGTACCATGAGAAACAAGTACCACGAGAAACAAATTTTATGAAAAATAAATACCATGATAGTTGCCGGACAATGTTTACTTCTTTGATGATGGCTGCCGAAGAGTGCTTAATTGTTTGATGATGGCTTCATAGTGATTGATACAAAACAACCAGCAGTTATTGTTAGCTGCTGTCTTTCTCTGACACACAAGAAGTCAGTTACGGCAGCACATTGAAGCCGGGGGCACTCAGGCAATGATGACAACGCCATCTGATTATAAAAGTCGGAAGTATTTGAGAACGACAGAGAAAGTGCAAAAGGAATAGTCTACTCCTAATAGGGCCGAGTTATAGTCCACTCTTAGGAGGGCCGAGTGATGGACCACTCCTAAGAGGGCCGATTGAAGGTCCACTCTTAGGAGGGCCGAGTGATGGACCACTCCTAAGAGGGCCGATTGAAGGTCCACTCTTAGGAGGGCCGAGTGATGGACCACTCCTAAGAGGACCGATTGAAGGTTCACTCTTAGGAGGGCCGAGTGATGGACCACTCTTAAGAGGGTCGATTGAAGGTCCACTCTTAGGAGGGCCGATTGAAGGTCCACTCTTAGGAGGGCCGATTGAAGGTCCACTCTTAGGGGTGCCGAGTGATGGACCACTCCTAAGAGGACCGATTGAAGGTCGTCTCTTAGGAGGGCTGAGTGATGGACCACTCCTAAGAGGGCCGATTGAAGGTCCACGCTTAGGAGGGCCGAGTGATGGACCACTCCCAAGAGGGCCGATTGAAGGTCCACGCTTAGGAGGGCGATTGAAGGTCCACTCTTAGGGGTGCCGAGTGATGGACCACTCCTAAGAGGGACGATTGAAGGTCCACTCTTAGGAGGGCCGAGTGATGGGCTACTCCTAAGAGAGCCAATTGAAGGTTTACTCTTAGGAGGGCCGATTGAAGGTCCACTCTTAGGAGGGCCGATTGAAGGTCTACTCCTAGGAGGGCCGAGTGATGGACCACTCCTAAGAGGGCCGATTGAAGGTCCACTCTTAGGAGGGCCAAGTGATGGACGACTCTGAATAGGACCAAGTGATGGTCCACTCCGAGAAACCCCGAGCAATGGTCTAGTCTGAATAGCAGCGAGTGATGGTCCACTCTTATGATGGCCGAGTTATGGTTCACTCTTTAGAGGGCCGAGTGGGGATCCATTCTGAAGACGGCCGTGGGATAGTGCACTCCGAAGAAGGCCGAGTGATAGTCCATTCCGGATAGGGCCGAGGAACGGCACTGAGGAGAGGGCCGAGTGACGGTCCACTCTGGAGAGGACCGAAGGATGGTCCACTTGAAAAAGAAGCGAAAGATGATGGTCCACTATGACTAGGTCCTAGTGGTTGTCCTCTTTGAAGGAGGTCGATTGTTGATCCACTCTGAAGAAGGCCAATGGATAGTCCACTTTAAAGAGGACCAAGATAAAGTTCACTCCCAAGAAAGAGGAAGGATGGCCACTCTGAAAATAGCCGAGTGATACTCCACTCTGACAAGGGCCAAGTGATGGTCTATTCTGGAGAGGGCCGATTGATGGTCTATTGTGAAAAGGGCCGAGTGATACTCCACTCTGACGAGGGCCAAGTGATGGTCTATTCTAGAGAGGGCCGATTGATGGTCTATTGTGAAGAGGGCCGAGTGATTGTCCACTCTGACGAGGTCTGATGGATGGTCCACTCCTAATAGGGCCAAGTGATGGTCCGGTCCACTCTGAAGAGGACAAAGTGGTCGTCCGCTTTGAAGATATCTACACTGAAGAAGGCCAATGGATGGTCCACTCTGAAAAGGGCCGAGTGACGGTCCACAATAAAGAAGACCAAGGTACAATCCACTGTAAAGATGGCCGAGAGATAACCCGCTCTGAAGAGGGCCGAGTGATGGTCCACTATGATGAGGGTCGAATAGTGAGTTGCGTGATTTGTTGTGTGATTCAGATGTGCATTATTAAGACGGACCCTCTTGGCATTTTAATTGTTTCTCAAACAAATCATTGACCCCATTTCACTTGCTTGTGTGCCATTCTAAAGAGTCAGTCATGATGCTGGCAGGTTCCGAGTGTGCCGGGGAGCAACCGAACTTCCATCGGTTGTTATAAGGATCGAGTTTCTCCACGTTTGCACTATTTAGAGCATACGAAGTTCATCTTGTTGTTCGATTGAATTTTTTTCCCCTTTTTTAAAAACTGCATTTCAGTTTAGCTTTCTTAAGAGTCTGGGATCAAATGACAACCATCTATTAGTTTCCCAGCCTTCAGTCCCGCCTGACAGGTCCCGCCTGCCAGGTCCCGGCTGCTATGTCCCGCCTGCCATGTCCCGCCTGCCATGTCCCGCCTGCCATGTCCCGCCTGCCATGTCCCGCCTGCCAAGTCCCGCCTGCCATGTCCCGCCTGCCATGTCCCGCCTGCCATGTCCCGCCTGCCATGTCCCGCCTGCCATGTCCCGCCTGCCATGTCCCGCCTGCCATGTCCCGCCTGCCATGCACGACCGCCCCGCAGACGTCTCATCTTCACGCCCGCCCGTCTTGCATG
>SDVV010027627.1:0-12075 GCA_016164225.1 Gammarus roeselii | reverse complement strand
ATTGACTCATTCGAACGACTCATTCCCAGTCGTTTATTTCATATGTATATAATATCTATAGATAGTTGGCGATCGATCACATCGTTAAGATTAAGATAGTCGGCGCAGCACGTTTCTCGTATTTTTAATCCATGTATTTGTTAACAGTGGAACAAGATTGAGTTAAACATATTTATTTATGATAAAGATACATGGGTTTACATAGGGACATTTACATCGTTTTTCAATATTTAGGGTCGGTTGCAGTTCTTTTTCAAGCATCTTTCTATACATGATTCTGTGGACAATCAAACATAATCAATTTTTATTACATGCTCTCATAGGGATATTTACATACTATGAACATTTACGGGTTATAACATGTTCCAATGTGCGTATTTTTCTGACGGTCTTACCCGATTTTCACCTCTTACATGTTAAATCCACGTTTACATTCGTTTTTATCAGCAAAGTCATATCTTTTCCTTTTTTCAGTGACGGTAGGTTTATTTTCAGTGATTTTTTTGGGGGGTATCCGAATGGTTGTAGGCAAGATTTGTGGGCGTGTCGATATAGTTAAGTTTGTTTACAAAATTACTGAGGCAGTTTTTTTAGTGTGTGTCATAAAAGGAGCTGTTGACTTTTGCCTTAGGTTCTGTTTGGAGCTGATGAGATATATATATCTATGATACCTTAGGTAGCAGTGTACAATTTCAATTCGCTTAATATCTATCGCATTTTTAATGCAAGGCAGGAGGTGTTGTTATGCATTTCAATGCAAGTCATGTTGAAATCTGCATTTTCTTCATCGTACAAGGGATGTTTTGTAGGGTAGTTGGAGAAGACCATAGATTCAGGCAGAGGAGATTGCCGCATTTTCCAACTCAATGTCGACCATACCTTTAAACTGGACTAATATCTATCGCATCTCAATGCTACCCACACAGTATTGCAACTTCGTTGCATGTCATGTTGCATATATGCACTCAATGCTAGTCATTCGAGTTAAATTTAGGATATTGCAAACAAAGATTTATAAGATATATTTTTTATTGATAATAGAATTACAACACATTTTCATATATTAGGGGATTACATAGGCTTATCATTTATATGGGAACATAACCATTCACTCCGAAAATCGACACGAGCAACTGTACGAAACATAAGTAATGACTTCGACCTCCCTCTCTGGGCTTATCTTGAGCCTCGGTATCAGTGGCACTCTGCGGATTCTTTATCAAGATTGAGCAATATTTCTCACCTGGATCTGTCGGCTCATCATATTGGTATAGGAATTATCATCTGGGTGTGTTTTTTTCTCTGATCTATTGGGTTATAGACTAATGCCCTTAGTACACACTATAGATAAATGGATACCCTTTGGAGAAGTGTATGCAACACTTCCAAACCTAACCTTGTAATCAAAACATTGTTTCTAGTCTTCAACGAGCTTTTTCTCGGCGAGAGTTTTCTAATTATAGTGGCATGTATGTATGTACGTGTATAGGGGTGTGTACGTATGTTCATGTGTATGTTCAAGCGTATATACATGTACATGAGTTGAAAAAAGGGATAACAAAATTTAAAATTCAATACAATTTAAAATTCAAATTTTCAATAAAGATTCAATTTTTTTTGACGCCGGGACCTTTCTTTGGTAGCCAAGTTAACACTTCAATAGACATACTTGGCTTTGTCCGGGCGGCGAAAAAATTTGAAATTTTATTTAAAATTTGAATTTTAAATTGTATTGAATTTTAAATTTTGTGATCCGTTTTTTTAACTCGTGTACATGTACATGTACATACGCTTGAACATACACATGCACATACGTAAACACCCATATACACGTACATACATACATTTGTACACAGATGATGACCAAGGTGAGCGATGATAGGAGGCCTAATATTTTGCAAAAAAAAAGCCTGCAATCGCATTTTAATAGCTAGCTGCATGCCGAGATTGGAGTCAGTGTTACGTGGAGAACAAGCTGAGACGGACTTGTCATCCTCAAATAGACAACAATAAATGTTCAAGTGGCAAAAATTAGTTTACGAAGATGATATGAGTCGGATCGAACAAATATTGACTAGTGTTGGAAATACCAGTTATCTCAGAATGGGTAAAACAATAATCAAAAGAGTGGGAGATAACATTCATACATGGATGAAAGAAAAAGGAAGTCGGCTTTGGGTAATTAACGTCGACGGGTTACAGTCGTATGTAACAAAGTTCAAGGGAAATAAGAAAGCAAATCTCGAAATTGATGTGATCCAAGTGGAAAATCATCATGACTGTAATAAAGCTGAGGTATTGGGAAACGGATTTTACCTAAGAACCAAAGAAAATCTGGAACGTATGCAGTAATTACTCATTGATGAAGAACAGAATGACATTGAATTTGAGAAGATTCGAATAATTAGGGTTCAAGTAGAAGAAGAACTACATTTGTGCACTCAAGGGCACGGAACAGCCTTCGGTATTCGCAACAAAGATATGGTGGATTATATGATGGATTTTGAGAGGAAACTGAAACATCGTAACGATGGGTATGGATGGCTGTACGAATCCTGCTGTGATAAAAAAAGCGAGGCAGATGGTATTGTTGAATTCAGCAAGAAATGTAATTAATACTAATAAATACTGAAAAAACTATGTAAACCTAAATCCATTGTTTATGATATCCTAAAGCCCAAAGGATAAGTAATGAATTGCTTGCATTGTGTAAGGAGGAGGCAACATCGATTTGTTGAAATCTGTTGAAGAATATGTTTCCCTCATTGCCATAAACCTATCTTTGGGGAGGGGGGGGAGGGATGTTCTAAATGTGTTAGAGATTGGTAGGATGTGAATCCAAGTCCGATTAGATCATACTCAGTCAAGATTGTGATTCTGTTGTGGAAGGATGGGGTATAGCTTGAGTCGTCGTTTGTTTAAAAGTAATGGGGTAGCGGTGGTTTGTAATCTATGCGAAAAGAAATGACATTGAATAAACATAAATCCACGAGTAATGTGTGGAGACATCTGAAACAAAGTCATTGTCATGAATATGAAAATTATAGGAAATGAAAGGCAAATCAACTGTGCAAGTCGTCATAGGATGTAATGCCAGGAGGCATCGAAGGAAAAAAAAAATAGTGTGAGACCATGTGTCCGTTTGTATGGTGATGGAAACAAATATGAATTACTTGTAATATTCAATCCATCTTAGATTGAAAATCTGTCCTCTATGCTAACATATACTGTATGAGTCGAGATTGACTACGAAGTAGAAATAATTAGGTGCAAGTTGTATAAAGAACCGTGTGGAGGGGGTTCATATGTATATATCAATAACTGAAAACCGTACATAAGGTTAGGTTAGGTACCATACATAAGGTCAGGTTAGGTCAGGTTAGGTTTTCATGGGTTTGAATAACATGTAAAAGTGATTTAGAATTCTATCAAATCAAAAAATCAAGAATCATATGAAAAAATATATAATATTCAAACAATGATGAAATTATACGTGAAAACAGATTAAATTTGCTGAATCAAAATTGGAACTGCGTATCAAAACTGCAAAGGATAGATCAATGTGTAGAGTCAAGTGGAGATATTACATTATTCTTGGACACAATAGGTTAGGTTAAGTTGGGTTCATTAGTTCTTTTAACATAACATAACGTAAAGCTGATCCACATTAAATATCTTGTAACAAAAGCAAGGGATGTTGTTCTATAGGTTAGGTTAGGTTAAGTTGCCTAGGTGTTGATGCATCCGACAGTGTATCGTAACCCTTTTTGCACCATTGTGTATAAATGCCTCCATGGTGCCAATACATGTGCCACCACAGTGACGCTAACGAACAAGTATGGATAAATTGGACTCATATCTGTGCGCATTCCGTAGCTGTCCGGTTTCGGAATAGAAGAATGTCGCCTAGTTTGGTATGAAAATATTTTAATAAAAATGAACACACAGGGATATGTGGTATTTGCACTGCGGAGATGAAAGTAAGCAAATCAAGCTCCACATTCTGGGTTTGGCAACATCTCAAACGATGCCATTATCTTGCATATGATCATAGTAAATATGAACGAGGAAATAACAGCTCTGAGGATGCAACGGGTGTATTGATAGAATATAATAAACGGGACTTGGGTATCAAAAATAATGAAATATACAGCACTCAACAGGGTGCGAGCAGTAAAGAAAGTTTTACACCTCAAACAACAAAGCGCAGAGTGTATGAAGAATGGATGAAAATGGCTAAATCGATGTGGCGGGAGGAGAACCAAACTCAAGTCGAAATGGAAACTACTGAAAATATGGGTAGTGATACCAAGAGAACTTCATGTGAAGAAAAACCTGCTGAAGTGAAAGGAAACCGTTTTATCAAATGGGCTAATGAAAGGGTAAAAAGTATAAGAAGTGTTGAACTTTTCAAAAAAATCACATGTATATCCGACTTTGTTTCAAAATTGTTGGAAATGAATCATAAGGAGAGGGAATCATATCTCAAACGTTTGAGTGCTAGGAGAATTAGGTATATTTCGGATATCTGCGGGAATAAAAGGAATGGTAATGTTGTCAACAGTAAGAAACACCCTGAAATGATTCGATGTCATAAACATGCCGCTATAATTAAAAAACTTGCATCGAGAAGAAGCTCACAAGGTTAGGCTTGGAAGTGTTGCATACACTTCTCCCATAGGTATCCGTTTATCTAAAATGTGTACAAAGGGTATGAGTCTAGGACCCAATATATCAGAGAAAAAACACACCCAGATGATAATTCCTACGCTAAAATGATGAGCCGACAGATCCAGGTGAGAAATATCGTTCAACCTCGATAAAAAATCCGCGGAGTGCGACTGATACCGAGGCTCAAGATAAGACCAGAAAGGGCGGTCAAAGTCATTACTTATGCTTCGTACAGTTGCTCGTGTCAATTTTCGGAGTGAATAGTTATGTTCCCGCATAAATGATAAGCCCATGTAATCCCCTAATATATAAAAACGTGTTATAAATAAATTATAAATAAAAAATATATCTTATAAATCTTTGTTTGCAATATCCTAAATTTTACTCGAATGACTAGCATTGAATGCATATATGCGACATGACATGCAACGAAGTTGCAATACTGTATGGGTAGCATTAAAATGCGATAGATATTAGTCCAGTTTAAAGGTATGGCCGATATTGAGGCGGAAAATGCTTGAATCGATGGTCTTCTCCAACTACCCCACAAAACAGCCCTTGTACGGTGAAGAAATTGCAGATATGCAACATGACTTGCATTGCAATGCATTACAACGCCTCCTGCCTTGCATTAAAAATGCGATAGATATTAGGCAAATTGAAATTGTACACAGCTACTGTTAAAAGTATAGGCTAATACTACATAAATAGTTATAAGAATATTTAGACTAGCAGATAGCTTCTATACTTGTAACCACCTTGCTTTGTGAATTACTTTAAAGTTCTCTTTAATATCGCGCTGTGAGCCAGCCTCATTAACTATAGTCCGAACAACACCAGATGTTCGCCTCCGCTAGCTGCAGACACTTACTATGTGTTAAGACGCTCCTTACTTGCTTACTTGCTTTCTAGAACGTGCAGATAGCCTAGAGCCGCAATTAGATTTGAGTAATCAAAGCCAAGAACTTATGGTCCCGAGAACATTTCTCCCAGCATCCGTAGAGACATAATTGGTATTAACTTAGATAACTTACTACCTTTGTGGCCCACTTAGAGCCCTGGTCATTTCCCCGTGGCCCCGCCACCAAGGCCCGCTTTCCCAGTGTCCCGGACTTTCACCGCGCACCACTGCTCATGCGTAGTATATATGCAAACATCAAGCGTGCCCACTCAGACTAGATCAGAGTGAGAGGAGACCGTAGCGTCCCTCCAGCCTAGCTCCTTGTGTCAGCTCATCTCGTAGGACTGTAACTGTGTGTTGAGACTCTACTTTACTATTCACAACTCCCTAGATTGATTGAGAAATACCCGATGTCTTAAGAGCACCTTCAAGTCCCTATTAAATAGACTAGACTTGAACAAATTTGAAAGAACCCTGTTGAGCTTCTCCTGTGCGACTCTACATTAAAAATGTTAAAGTGCTACCAGTATATTTTTTACACTCCTCGTATATTACTATCCCGTATAGGCAATAGCACGCACGGGGTTTGCTTAACAAACAGCTACCTAAGGTATCATAGATATATATCTCATCAGCTCCAAACAGAAACTAAAGCAAAAATCTACAGCTTCTTTAAAGACACTCACTAAAAAAAATGCCTCAGTAAATTTGAAAACAAACGTTACTCTCTCGACACGTGCACAATTCTTGCCTATAACCATCGGGATACCCCAAAAAATCCATTGAAAATAAACCTATCGTCACTAAAAAGAAGAAAAGATGTAACTTGACTGTTAAAAACTAATGTCAACGTGGATTTAACACGTAAGTGGGGTAAGTCGGGTGAGACCTTCATTGACGTATGTACTCGCGTGAATAACGAAAAACACGTCAACTTGAACGTGTTATAACATGTAAATGTTCATAGAATGTAAATATTCATAAGAAAGCATGTAATAAAACTTGAACTTGTTTGAATATCCATAGAAACATGTATTGAAAAATGCGTGAAAACTAACTGCAACCTACCCTAAATGCTTATGAACGATATAAATGTTCCGATGTAAACCCATGTATCTATATCATAAATAAATACGTATAACTAAATCTTATTCCATTGTCAATAGATATTTGAATTGAATATATGTGAAACGTACTGCGCCTACTATCTTAATCTTAACGATGTGATCGATCGTCAACTACCTATAGATATTGTATACATATGAAATAAACGACTAGAAATAAATACACAGAACATTGTCTAAATTCAATATCAAGCATACAACCAACTTCCGAATGAACCAATTATACCTAAACTAGATAAGAAAACAAATATATATGTATAGGAAAAATATACAGAATTATAATTCAGACAAAATATAACGATACATACACTCAAACTTGGCAAACGTCCCCGGAAATAACTGACAAGACAATAAAACAGATATGAGCAAACTTACCTGATTTTTCAGGAGCGCATCTAACTTTTTGCTGAGGTGATCCCTACACCCCACCCTCCAGAAACTTGTTATAACACTAACCCTACCAGAACCGAATAAATATATATAATGATCAACAGTTAGTGATCACTTATACCCCGAAACAACCATCTAAAAAGAAAAAGCATATATATAAATACAATAACCATCAAAATACAATATAATGGATTATGTTCATAACATAAGCCTTACACCATACTTCATGACCGAATGAATTAACGCTATTTCAACCGAACGCGGCAAAGTGATTGAAGGTATACCGTACTGCATGCCCCGAGAGGAGTGCGAGTCAAGATAAGATTTTTATATGACATTGATCGATAAGAAAGGTCCTCCAGTGTGTCCCATTTGCGTTTAGGTGACCGAAGACGCTTAAAGGCCCAAAGGGAATGGATTTTTTCAAACAATATCGATCGTGCTACAAAATACCATGTATAAACTACGGTCATCACTTGAAAGAGAAGCAGATGTCATAATCTACGATTTCCTACGGTAACAACATCAAATACATAACATAATGTATAAGCAATAACCATTGCAAACTAAATAGAATCGTTATGAAAGTTTCTATTCAAATGTATCCTGCACTAACAAAACATGGTAATATGTATTAGGCCACCATTTCTTGCATAACTACATCGATTACAAATACCCTAAATAAATCAGGTATGAGCAGTAAAAGTTTCTATTAAAATTAGTCATACATAACGAAATGTGTGAGCAATAAAAAACATTGAAATAACAGGGTGCCTGTGAAACTATATAATACGATATAAAAGTAGCCGATTGAAAGAGACCTACACTAATAAACATCTTAATATTTACCGTCATTTCTTGCGAACAAACCAATTAAATTAACTGCAAGCATACGTATTAACAAACTGTCAAACACTCGTAACGAGAGGAGTACATCTAGAGATAAGATCACTAAATGACACTGACATCGTGGACACTCTCCTCCCCGTATTCTACTCCCCTATCCTCCTCCCCTATCCTCTCCCTCTCCCGGGTGTTCCCTATGTACCTACAGTAATTAACTTGACCACAAGAGTATTTGCCTTAACCTAAATGTATAATGTCCGAGGTATAAAGTGGCTAAGTCGGTCACACTAAGAAATAACATACTTCCTAACAATTACATTCTGATTCATATCCTACCAATCTGTATCACATCTAGATCATTCACCCCCCAAGATAGGTGTATGGCTTCGTTTCATATCATGAAACATTTTTCTACTGATTTCGACAATTCGATGGTACCTCCGACTAACTGACTTGATGTATTTTATTGCAATTCATTGCTTAACCTTTGAGTTTAGGATAATATAAACATTTAATAATTGATTTTCATGATTTATTATTGGCATTATTTACAGACATTGCTCGCATTATCAATACCATCTACCTCGTTTTTTGATTCGAAACAGCATGGTTTGCACATCCAACTATACCCATCATCACTATATTTCAGTTTACTCTCAAAATCATTCATATACTCCATCATACCTTTGATGCGAATACCAAAGGCTGTTCCGTTCCCGTGAATGCACAAATGTATTGCTTCTTCTTCTTGAATTTTAATTATTCGAAACTTCCCCAATTCAAAGTCATTCTGATCTTCATCATTGAAAGAGTTGTTGCATAAGATCCAGATTTTATTTTGTTCATGGGTACAATTTGTGTTTCACTACCTCAGCTTTATTACAGTCATGATGATGATTTTCCACTTGAATCATATCAATTTCAAGATTTGCTCTCTTATTTCCTTTGAACTTTGTCACATACGACTGAAACCCGTCGACATTAGTTACCCAAAGCCGACTTCCTTTTTCCTTCATCCATATATGAATGATATCTCCCACTCTTTTGATTCTTGTTCTACCCATTGTGAGATAACTGATATTTTCAACACTAGTCAATATTTGTTCGATGTGAATGTGTATGTTCAAGCGTATTTACGTGTTACATGAGTTGAAAAATGTATAACAAAAATTTAAAATTCAAAATTTCAATAAAATTTCAAATTTTCAAGGGGTAACATAGCCAAGTCAGTCTTATAAAGTGATAACTTGGCTATTTAAGTGAAGTGTTATCCATCGAAAATATGAAGTTTTATTGAAATTTTGAATTTTGATTTTTTGCTATCATTTTTTTAACTCATATAACACGTACATACGCTTGAACATACACATGCACATACGTACACATCCCTATACACATACATACACAGTTGATGACCTAGGCGAGCAATGTTAGGTCTAATGTTTTGCCAAAAACAACACGTAATCAACCTATATTGGCTAGCTGCATACCGAGATTGGAATCAGTGTCACGTTGAATGTAAGTGGAGCAGGACGGCTCGTCCTCAGATAGACGACAATGAATGTTCACGTGGCAAAAAATAGTTTACGTTTCATGGAAGAAAAAATCTCCGAAGATGATATGTGTCGAATCGAACATATATTGACTGGTGTTGAAATTACCAGTTATCTCAGAATGTGTAAAACATCAATCAAATGAGTGGGAGATTTCATTCATATATGGATGAAGAAAAATGGAAGCCGGCTACGGGTAACTAATGTCAACTAGTTACAGTCGTATGTAACAAAGTTCAAGGGAAATAAGAAAGCAAATCTCGAAATTGATATGATCCAAGTGGAAAATCATCATCATGACTGTAATAAAGCTGAGGTAGTGGAAAACAACTTGTCCTTACAAACAAAAGAAAATTATGATCGTTTGCAACAATTTCTCAATGATGAAGATCAGATTGACTTTGCATTGGAAAAGTTTTGCATAATTAAAATTCAAGAAGAAGCAATACATTTGTGGACTAACGGGAACGAAACAGCCTTCGATATTTGCATCAAAGATATGATGGAGTATATGAATGATTTGGAGAGGAAACTGAGATATAGTGATGATTGGTATAGTTGGATGTACGAACCATGCTGTTTTAAATCGAAAAATGAGGTAAATGGTATTGATGATGCCAGCAAGGTCTGTAAATAATGCCGATAAGAATAAAAATAGGCCTTGAAAATCTTTATTAAGTGTTTATATTATCCCAAACTCTAAGGTTACGCAATGAATTGCAATAAAACACATCAAGTTAGTTAGTCGGAGGTACTATCGAATTGTCAAAATTAGTAGAATAATATGTTTCATGGTATGAAACGAAGCTCAAAATGTCGCTCATCACAAATTTAAACATTGCCGTAAACCTATGATCTAGATGTGATACAGATTGGTAAGATATAAATCAGAGTCCGATCAGATCTTGTTCAGACAAGTTTGTGGATTTATTGTGGAAGGATGGGGCATAGCTTGAGCATTCGTTTGTTCAAAAGTGATGGGGTAACGGGGGTCTGTAATCTGTGCAAAAAGAGAAATTAAATCGAATGAACATAAATCCACCTGTAATGTACGGCGACATCTGAAACAAAGTCATCGTCAGGAATCTGAAAATTATAGGAAAGAAAAGGCAAATCAGAGCTGCAAATCGTCAAAGGATGTAGTGACAGGAGCTATTGAAGTAAATTAGGTAATCCAATTGCGAGACCTTGTATCCGATTGTGAGCAGCGGGAAAAAATGTGAATTACCAGTAACATCCAATCAGTCAAAGATTGAAAATCTGTCCTCTATGCTAACTAATATGGGTCGAGAGCGACAACGAAATAAATAATATATATATTAAAGTGGTAGTTAGAGCTGTGTGGAGCGCTTCATATGTATATATCAATGACTGAATGCCATACATAAGATTAGGTTAGGTTAGGTTTTTGATGGGTGTGAATAACATAAGTGAAGGTGATGTAAATTTGGGTCAGAAAAATTATGAATCATATGAAAATAGCTAAAATAATCTAACAAACGATGGGATTTACATATGAAACATGGACGAAATGTGCTAGATCAAAATTGGAAGTGTGTATCAAAACTGCAAAGGATAGAACAAAATGTAGAGTAAAGTGGAGATATTTGTTATGCATAAATCCAAAAACACTGAAAAACTCCTACGTAAGAAGGAAATCTCGATCGATAATACATAGTTCTTGGTTAGAATAGGCTAGGTTAGGTTAGGATGATAATTTATTTTAACCTAACATGACGTAAAGCTGATCCACATTAAATATTTTGTAACAGAAGCAGAGGACTTTTTCTAATGGAAAATAAACAGATCAGAGGTATATTGCTACAGATGTTAACCGAGCCTGTATATGTATACAAAATGTGTGTATGTGTCTACATTGTGCCGGCATCGACCCCTCTATACGCCTACGTTATGCCAGCATCAACCCTGTACATGCCTACATCTACATAATGCCGGCATTTGCTGGCACCAAGCCTTTACACGCCTGAATTATGCCGGCACCAACCCTGTATAGGCCTGAATTATGCCGGCACCAACCCTGTATACGCCTACATTGTGCCAGCATATGCCGGCAACGACCCTGTATACGCCCACACTATAGCGGCATCAACCCTGTATAAGTCTACATAGGCCGGTAAATGCCGGCATCAACCCTGTCTTAATACGCCTACAATATGCCGGCATCAACCCTGTATCCGCAAACATTATGCCGGCATATGCCGGCTTTTTGCATTCATTGTTATTTGATCTATGTTGTCGTACAATGATATATATTTTGTTAATCATGTATCTTAAGCATGATTTATATCTTACTTCTTGTTGACTGCGGACCTTACATCACAGATTTGTAGTAAAATGTTACAGTAGAGTGGATTTATTCAATATTCGTTATAATGGACGAAAATGGTAGGAGCTACAAATCCCACTCTACAGCGAAAAATCTTAACAAACATAACCAATACTGATATTCGCGAGCAACATATATTGCCGTTTTTAATACTGCAGTCTACTAACGAGTGAAACTAATCGATATTACTGGGCTCCTAACAAGCAAAATGAAAATATATATATACAAATATATATATTTATA
>SDVV010027626.1:0-12075 GCA_016164225.1 Gammarus roeselii | reverse complement strand
CCCCCCCCGCCCCCCAATTCTACGCGCACCCCCCGTACGCTCGGTGAGTCAAGGTGCATGCATCGCGTCCTACCCCCGCCCACCAAAATGACTCTAGAAAGCGATTTTCGCGCCTACTACTACTACTTTTACATCCCTCCTTCACTCGCGCCTGCCTTCCAGTTTCCACTAGTTCAGTTTTCTCCACATGGGAGCTCAGATACTCAAATCACTGAACTTCCTCCATGAGCTCTCCATTTAGGGTGACGCTAATTTTTCTCGCATCGACAGACCTCGAACATTTTATTACTTTACTCCTACCTACATTCACTCGAAGCTTCCTTCTTTCACGCACTCTACCAAACTCAGACACTAGCCTACATAGCTTCTCCTCCGAATCCGCGACCAGGGCCGTATCCTCAGCCAATAGCAACTGGCTCAACTGCCAACTCCGCTTATTCGCTTCCAACAGTTTCAAGTCACGACCCAGCACACTCGCGTTTATCTCCTGACCACTCCATTCATATAGAGGTTGAACAGCCCGGGAGACATCACGCAGCCTTGTCTCGGTCCCACTTTCACTGTGAACTAATCATTCACCTCGCTCTCCACTCTGACACATGCTCGGCTGTTAGCATAGAAATTCTGCACCGCCTTCAGCAAATGTCCGCCCACTCCATACAAACGCAACACCCTCCACAGCGC
Source organism: Gammarus roeselii (assembly GCA_016164225.1). Lineage (NCBI taxonomy): Eukaryota > Metazoa > Arthropoda > Malacostraca > Amphipoda > Gammaridae > Gammarus > Gammarus roeselii. Next base: position 11,391 of record SDVV010027626.1, on the reverse strand, counting down.
TTCCCTGTCAATCCTGTCGTATGCCTTCTCCAGATCCATGAAGGTCCAGAATACATCCTTTCCTTTGGCAAGGTACTTCTCACATATCTTTCTCACTGCAAAAATCTGATCGGTGGGATATAGACGAAGGAGAAATCGATTTGGAATAATTTAGCCTGGTAGGGCTCGAATCTGAATTCGATGCGGTGCAATTAGTTAGGACAAGACAACACGTGACACCAATTATTGAACAGCAAGATGACGAAGAAAAGGAGCGTACTTACCACGAACTACAAGTTCGACCTCGAGCAGGTGAAGGAGCAGCTGAAGGTGCAAGGAATACGAGATTGGGAGTGGAAGTGGGCCGTATACAATTATGCAGCTTTGTTTAACTTGGGTGCATGGACAGGAACCCGCCATCGCGTCGTCGTCGTCTTCAGCTGCAAGTTGTACTCCTTTAGAACCGCATATTTTGTTAGACATATCGAACAAGCCTTTTTCTTCCAGCGGCATTATCCGACGGTATTTACGTTCATTCAAAAGGCCACCATCATATAAGTTTGTTTACGCTGACAGTGGTATATTTATTTTGTTACGGAAATGAAAATTTTACTCATTATTTTCAAAATAAAATACTGTTGATTTAAAAACGAGGAAAACTATTCGACAAAGCATGATTTTTATAGGTATCTTTTCTGCTTGGAAAAATGTCCCTATCTATATCTGAATTCAGATTGAGTCAAGCTATGATTGAAAAAAAAGTTACGCGCAATAAACAAAAATAGATGAAGCGTAATTTTAAATTTTCAGTTTTTCCGCCTACATTTTTAAAAGTAATTGAGATAATAAATTTCTGATAGCACCACTGAATTTCCCGTGATTTTCTCCAACAGAAAATATAAAAAATTACTGCGAAAGAAGGGCCGAATACCGGGAAAACATTCAATGTTTCCTACATATCTATAGTTTGTAGGTCTGGCAAAGAAAATTGAATAAATATATAAAAGTGCTGTATTTTTTTCAAGTTTATAACATCCAAATACTATGTGAAGAAGTTCTGAAGCAATCGGTCATCTGGTTAGGCCTCAGAGATTTTTTAAATAATTTAGAAAAACGCGAAAAACGCACGTCTTTTTCCCCGTCCTGTTACAAATTGTTTCAGCTTTTTATTAGGAAGGCTATAATTCTGATGATTATCAGCACTGGTACTGTGTACATGCATGATTGTGTTATTTTGTTAGCTTCATCAAATTTACTTTGAGCAGATCATGACCGAAGAAATTTTTGGCCCTATCCTCCCCATCATCAACGTGGAGTCCGCATACGATGCCATCAACTTCATCAACGACCGGTGAGGGATTCTTTTATAGTTACATATTAATAGGGTTTGTCTGGCATGGACCATTCAGTGTCCTCCTACGGTTGTGACCGGCAACATTCTACCCTAGCCAGTTGGGGATCATGATGTCTTCATTCATATGTTGTCAAGCGAGTGGTTATTTCTCATTCAGATTCAAAATATTGCGATGGGTTTCGGGTCAGCAGATGGCGTGCTACGTTTCAGTCGTGTCATGTTAACTTAGCACCATAGCTCATTGCCTGTATTACAGTCCAAGCTAGCCCGTAGCATACTACGTGTTCAGTCATATCATAACAACTTAGCACCAAAGACCATCGCTCGTGTTACAGCCCAGGCCAGCCGTTGACGTGCTACGTGTTCAGTCAAGACTCAGCAGTTACAAAAAACTTCATTCACGACGTCCAGAGTGGAGGGCTGACCTTCAATGACAATGTTATTCAGCTCGGCAGTGAGTGATGGCCCATCAGCGCAGAATCGTCTTCTCTGTTCCTGTCGCTCTAACCACCTGCTGCATCAAACCTTCTATCCACAGCTCTTATATAATATATACATTCTTTTTTTAGTACCTGGGAATCTGTTTTTTCGCGGCTTCTTCATTCTGATCTGTCGTAGCGAGTTGGAAGTTTCAATGAACACTTTATTATTTCAGGTCACTACTCCACCCTTTCATTCTTGATGGCTGAGTTATGGTACTTATTAAATGGATGCATCACTTGAAAGAAACGCATTAGATTTAATTGCGACATTTAATTTCGATCATTATATGAATGTTTTTTTGAATATGGTATTAGCAGGTCAGCCCTCATCAGGGCATGCATGAAGTAACTTTTAAATAGTCGCGTCCCGCGTAGTTAGTTCCCCTAATTTGGATTCTATGTCAGTGCACCCTGTCCTGTCCCTTCTTTGTATTGAACAGATAGTTAGTTCCCCTAAACTTGATCCTATGTCAGTGCACCCTGTCTTGTCCCTTATTTGTCATTGAACAGGTCGTTAGTTCCCCTAAACTTGATCCTATGTCAGTGCACCCTGTCCTGTCCCTTTTTTGTCATTGAACAGGTCGTTAGTTCCCCTAAACTTGATCCTATGTCAGTGCACCCTGTCCTGTCCCTTCTTTGTTATTGAACAGGTCGTAAGTTCCCCTAAACTTGATCCCATGTCAGTGCACCCTGTCCTGTCCCTTCTTCGTTAGTGAACAGGTCGTTAGTTCCCCTAAACTTGATCATATGTCAGTGCACCCTGTCCTGTCCCTTTTTTTTTATTGAACAGGTCGTTAGTTCACCTAAACTTGATCCTATGTCAGTGCACCCTGTCCTGTCCCTTCTTCGTTATTGAACAGGTCGTTAGTTCCCCTAAATTTGATCCTATGTCAGTGCCGTCTGTCCTGTCCCTTCTTTGTTATTGAAAAGGTCGTTAGTTTCCCTAAACTTGATCCTATGTCAGTGCCGTCTGTCCTGTCCCTTATTTGTTATTGGACAGGTCGTTAGTTCCCCTAAACTTGATCCTGTGTCAGTGTACCCTGTCCTGTTCCTTCTTTGTTGTTGAAGAAGTCGTTAGTTCTCCTAAACTTAATCCTATATCAGTGCACCCTGTCCTGTCCCTTCATTGTTATTGAACAGGTCGTCAGTTCCCCTAAACTTGATCCTATGTCAGTGCACCCTGTTCTGTCCCTTCTTTGTTATTGAACAGGTCGCAGCGTTATAATTCTATTCTGAATACCTACGCATCAATTCTGTTTCAACATGTTCGTGTTGAAACACGGGTCAAAACTGATTATTTCTACGTGCAATTGTGTTAATGTTTATTTGTATCTACCTAAGTTATTATTTCAGGTTGGAGGACAGAGTGGATTCGCGTGTTCTGAGATGGTTCGTGCACATGGAGAGGATGGACAAAAGGAGATTGGTGAAAAGGGTGATGAATGCGGAGGCGAGTGGTCGCAGGCCTAGACTGAAGTTTGGGTGGATGGATGGTGTGCAGCAGGCGTTAGAGAGGAGTGACATGAATGTGGAAGTAGCGAGAGAGCGTGCAATGAACAGGCGTGAGTGGAGAATGGTTGTGAATGGTTGATTTTGACGCTCCTCTGATGTGCTTTCCCGCCCTTTGCATCCTGTTGTCGGGATGGTCGTAAGTGGGGGGGGGGGGGGGGGGGGGGGGGGGGGGGGGGGGGGGGCGGTCATTATGACGCGGCAGGGGTAAACCAGTGAAAAATGTCGGGCCCCGCTGCTGACAACGGATCCTCGGACTGCACTCGGGACCCGGAGTGTATGTTGCGGGGTTACCGACCTGACCCTTTAACACAAAAGAGCCATGTTGTGTGAGTGTGAGCGGTAGGGTGTGAGGTGCGCCTTGCCGTCGGCCAACCCCCTTACTGGGGAATGCGGCCTAGTGTCTGTATCTGTAAGTTAGGAGCGGATAGGTTTATTGACTGTTTATGATGTTCCTTTTACTACTTGGAAATGATTTTTTTAAATATTTTTATTCAGTCATCCAGTTGTGGACACTATCAAATAGCAGATTTTGTTGCAAAATGTTCATAGGCAAAGTATGATGTTCTATTACTGGCACTCGCTAATGTTGAAATTGACATTATACACTGACGAAGGTACGTCAATGGTGTTGCCTTTGCAGCACTTACACATCTAATTCTAAATGATGGCACCTCTCTCCTTTGCCATTGCCTCTCACCAATGTCATTACCACAATCCGAGTTATGAAAAATCATTTTGGCTTCTAGATTCAACAGTGTACAAGAATATTAAAGAACTTATTGAACTGACGGCGTATAATTGAAAAAGAGACCAGCAAAACGGCTTAGTGGTGAATATTAAATACTACTGGATCAAGTGGAGGACAATTATTTGAACGTAAATTATAGGCAAATAAACGTACAAAGATCACACTTGGATATATCTATGTGATGAATGAGTTAGGTAACATCAGCTCTGCTCCTATTGGCCGTGAGGTAGCTTCTCAGCAGCTCATGAAGTCTCCAGTCAACAAAGGGGTCTTTCTAACACACTCAAGAAAAGATGATGCTGCTGCCTCATCCCGTTAAACTTGATGTAGCTAAGTAGCTTATGCCAATCACAGCAGTAGTACTCACAATATCCCGTGAGCACAACAGGCTGTGGAAAGACCCATATAATGTAAAAACTACTAAATCAATGCAATTGTTCCAAGATGGTCAGGCAATGGTATGCCACCTGCCGGTTTGGGTTGCGAGTAGTGTTAGCGCTTTGTTCAAGCATGCATAACATTGATCAAGCTCAAGCAATGAGGGATCAGAAAAAATCAATTGATGAAATATCTGGTATTTGCATTAGCAATCAATAAGCTACTAAATAAAAATGAACAATTTAGCTGGAAGAGCAATTGCACTAAAAAGCTAGTGGGAAGAAATGAAAATGTACTAAGTTGAATTTGTTAGAACAGGCTGAAAAAATATAGATGGAAAAGAAAAAACACTTGACAAGTAGGCTTGCACTACTATACCGTTTATACTTCTCTACTAGGAATCCCCATGTTAAGCTCACCTAAGTAGTTTATTCCGATGTTCTCCATGTTGACACAGATCTGGTTTATTAGTATTCTGAACTTTCATTACTAATGTCTTACATCACTTCTCATTCCGAATAGATCGACACACAGAGTAGGCATTTTATTAATACATAAAATTATACCACAACGGGCTGAGGTGCTTGTAGTATGTAACGTATTTTATGATTCACATCCACTAGAAAGGTGATAAAATCAGGCAAAGCTCCTGGTTTGGAGGGCATTGCAACGAGTGTCTGAAAAGAGGTGGAGTAACGATAGTCGAATGGATGGTCCACACTAGGCCGAAATCCCCCAGCAAGGTGGCTGGCCGACGGCAAGGCGCACCTCACACTCTCATACACTCACACTCGCACACCTTAGCTCTTTTGCGCTAAAGGCTTCGGCCGGGACCCTGCTACACACCCTCCGGGTCATGTGTGCGGTTCGAGGTCAGTGTCGTCAGCAGGGCCCAACAGCGTGACTGGTTTACTCTGCCGCGTCACGATGACCGCCCCCCCCGCCCCCCCGCCCCCCCGCCTATGACCATTCCGTCTCAACGATACGCCTAGGGCGGGAAAGCACATCAGGGCAGCGTCAAAACTCATTCGTTCACTATCATTCTCCACTCACGCCTATCCAGTGCACGCTCTCTCGCTACCTTCACACTCACGTCTGTCCATCCTGATGCCTACTTCACACAATCCATCCACTCAAACTTCGGTCTCCCTCTAGATCTACGTCCACTCGCCACTGACTCACCATGTGCCCGAACTATCTCAGAACACACGAATCAACTCTGTCCTCTAACTTCTTCACCATCCCTGTTCTGATGCGAACCACGTCGTTAGTGAACCTGTCTCTCAGCGACACTCCAGCTATGCTCCTCAAACATTTAATCTCGAAAACATTCAACCTACTTCTTCCCTCAGCTCTCCAAGCAAGTCTCAGCTTCGTACAGCACAAGCACAGTTGGTACAACAACACCCTCATACAACCCGCTCTTTGCTTCCATCCCCAACGTCCTGCAGCTCATTACGCTCTTCTGTGCACCCAACACTTTACACCCCTCCTTCACTCGCGACTTCACCTCAGTTTCCACTAATTCAGTCTTCTCCACATGGGAGCCCAGATACTTAAAATACTGAACTTCTTCCAGCAACTCTTCATTTAGGAGGACACTAATTCTGCTCGCATTGACAGTCCTCGAGCATCTCATTACTTTACTTTTACCCACGTTCACTCGAAACTTCCTCCTCTCACACATTCTACCAAACTCAGACACTAGCCTACATAGCTTCTCCTCTGAATTCGCAACCAGGGCCGTATCATCCGTAAATAGCAACGGGCTCAGCTGCCAACTCAGCCCATTTGCTTCTAACAGCTCCAAGCCATGACCCGGCACACTCGCGATCACCTCCCTGACCACTCCATCCATATAGATATTGAACAGTCAGGGAGACATTACGCAGCCTTGTCTCAGTCTCACTTTCACAGAGAACCAACCACTCCCCTCGCTTCCCACTCTGACACATGCTCGGCTGCCAACATAGAAACTCTACACCGCTTTCAACAAATGTCCGCCCACTCCAGACAAACGCAACACCCTCCACAGCGCTTCCCTGTCAATCCTGTCTTATGCCTTCTCCAGATCCATGAAAGCTCAGAACACGTCCTTTCCCTTTGCAAGGTACTTCTCGCATACCTGTCTTACTTCAAAAATCTTATCGGTGCACCCTCTACCATTCCTAAAACCACACTGTTCCTTTCCAATTGCGCAGTCCGTACAGTCTCTAATCCTTTTGATTAGCACTCTCCCGCACAACTTAGCAATCACACTTAACAGGCTGATAGCTCTCGAGTTGCAGCGTTAATTTTCATCTCCCTTGCCCTTATACAGCGGAACAATGCAGGCACTGCGCTACTCCATCGGTACCTCGCCTGTCACAAAACACAAGTTCAGTAACCTCACCAACCATTCGACAATCGTTACTCCACCCCTTTTATGGCACTCGTGCGCAACGCCATCCAAACCAGGTGCTTCCCCCTGCTTTCATCACCTCCACCGCCTCCTGCACCTCTTCCCTGGTAATCTCAGACACAAGTCCCCCTCCCAAAACTGGCATGCAAACACCATCACCCACTGCAACAATGTCAGCCTCTCTGTCATTCTCGACATTCATCAACTCGTCAAAATACTCGGCCCATCTCTCCCGTGCATGACCACTTTCCAACAACAACTGGCCGTTTTCATCTTTCACCACTTCCTCCTTTCCGGTCTCTCCCTTTCTCACCCTCTTCACCTCTTTCCAGAACATCTTTTTGCTCTCCTTAAAAATTCTGGTGCAACTGTCTCCTCCACCTGGCTTCAGCGTTTTCCTCACCACCTGCTTCACCTCGTTTCTCTTCTCTTTATAGCCTTCATATGCCACCACAGACTTCACCTGCAACCACTCCTCAAACGCTCCTCTTTTCCGTGCCACCGCCAGTTTGACCTCTCCTCGTTCCACCACTCGCAACCTTTCCTTCTGAACCCGCCCACACGGCGCGCACCATACACATTTTTGGCACATCTCAGTAACGCATCTCTTAACGTCTCCCATTCTTCCTCCAGATCTCTCAGGTCCTGTCCTCTCACGTTGTCATATTCTTCTCTCAACGCCTGTTGGAACTCCTCAGCTCTGCTTCTTACATTCAGTTCACTCACTTTTACTACCTCTCTTCCTCCTCTCACTCTTTAGTTGCCTTTCCACCTCTGCTCCACTCTTAATCTAGCTTCCACCAGCAGATGGCCAGACACTCCTCCACCCTTCCCTCTCAACACCCGCACATCCAGCAGCCTCATTACCACTCTCCTCGATATCAGCACAAAATCCATCAGCGCTCTCTCCACCACTCCACCACGGGCCATCCTTACCCATGTGTACCTGTGGATATCTCGCTTCTTGAACAAACGGTTTCCGACCACCAACTTCTGCTCCATACAGACCTCTGTCAGGTTTTCTCCACTGGCTTTTCTGTTGTGAACACCATACCTTCCTATCACATTCTCCACCACTACATCTCCAACTCTCGCAATAAGGTCACCCAGTACAACCTTATTGAATTGACCTTCAAAACTCTCAATACACTCACTCAAGTCAGTCCGAAATTGCTCCCTCTCCTCTTCTCTCCTCTCGCTACCCGGACCGTATGCACTCACAAATACCTATCTTTCTACGCCTAACTTAAGTTTCACCCACATCAATCTTGAGGACACTTCCTTCCACTCTGTAACGCTACTAGCCAACCGATCAGTCAGTATCAACACACATTTTCGTGCCCAGCCTTCCTCCACTCCAGACTTTTTTCCACTTACCACACCAAACTCACATTTGCCCTTACCTTCCAACTTCGTCTCACTCAGCGCCAACACATCAAAGTTCCATCTCACAAATATCTCGCCAATTTCACTCTTTACTTCATTCGTATAACAGCTACCCACATTCAGCGACCCGAACAATAGGGTCCGGAGAGGCGTGAGCCTCTCCTCCCCCCGCTCGTCCTGCCGTCTTTGTGGAAGGGTTTCACAGAGAACGGGATTCCTAGCCCCTTCGCCCCACCATTTTTAGTCGTTTTTTACGACACGCAGGGGTTTCGGTAGCACAATTCCGCTGTCGGCCACGAGGCGCCCTTTTAGTTTTCTTCTACCACACGCAGTGGTTACGGTAGCAAGATTCTACGCACAGGCTACAAGGCTATTTATGTCTCTCAGGCTGATCAATCTCTACATAGAAGTGATCAGGGGGTGAACGCTAGTGTAATGGGTCGAAGTTCAGAGCTGGGGAGCTAAAGGGTGGATTTGGCAGTCGAGCCAGTTACTGTTTGCGAATGAGACAGCATTGGTCGCAGATTTGGAGAAATTGTTTAGGCTAGATTAGAGTACAGTGTTGAAGCTCTCTAGTGCACTGGAGTCAGTGTCCTTCTGGCACCGTGTAGGCTAGTCTCTGAGTTGGGTAAAGCGTGTGAGAAGAGGATGCTGCGTGTTAACGTATGTAAAAGTTGTGGAATGATATCGCTTGAACAAAGGCAACTTAGAGGCCAGCTAATAGACCCCTGCGGAGACCCAAATTGTTTTACTAGAGAGCTAGACCAGATGGTCTCTTTGATAGAAAGGATGTAGACAAAAACCAGCTAAGAACGTTCCGAAGATGTTGCAGATTTTTTTTTACCAATCAAGATAGCAACTATTTGGATCCATTTACCCCATGATGTGGTTAACAGTAAACTGCTACAACAGACACAGGGAGGCCAATCCACCCCTCTACTAACCTTAAATGGCGGAAGCACTATTGACCTAGAAGATGACAAGACCATCTGGATCCTCAGCAGCCGGCCTCCCACAATGATACGCACTACGTCTAGGCTGTGCTAGATATACTGCAAATTGTATTTTGAAGTAATGCCAGATTAGACTAAAGCCTTTCACAGGCCTACTACTATAAGAACTATATAATGTTGCAAATCATGTAATTTCGCGAATCATGATTTTCTGAATTATTCACGGTTTGACGAATCATGTGATTTGCTGAATTATTCTCTTCATACCGAATGTTTATTCGTTCAGTTAGTAAAATTTCCCGCACTTTCCAGTGGTGCGATCTATTTTGACCCTTCTGTGACCATTACAAAGTTGAAGGTAAGGTATTGCAAAGAAATATATACCTATTTCATGTAGACGGAAAAAAATCAGGCTGCCCTGAAGGGAGATTGGTGGAAAGGGTGATGAATGCGGAGGCGAGTGGTCGTAGGCCTAGAGGTAGACCGATGTTTGGGTAGATGGATGGTGTGAAGCAGGCGTTGGGAAGGAGAGACATGAATGTGGATGTGGCGAGAGAGCGTGCAATGAACAGGCGTGAGTTGAGAATGGTTGATTTTGACGCTGCTCTGATGTGCTTTCCCGCCCTTGGCATCCCGTACTCGGGATGGTCGTGGGCGGGGGTGGGGGCGGCCTTTATGACGCGGCGGCGGTAAACCAGGGAAAACTGTCGGGCCCCGCTGCTGACAACGGATCCTCGGACTGCACTCGTGACCCGGAGTGTATGTTGCGGGGTTACCGGCCGGACACTTTAGCACAAAAAGGCTAAGTTGTGTGAGTGTGAGCGTATGAGGTGCGCCTTGCCGTCGGCTACCCCCCTTTCTGGGGGATGCGGCCTAGTGTCTGTAGCTGTATCTGTCTAAATTTAGGTGCTACACACGTTTCTCTCCATGTTTACTCTTTTACCTTTTGTTAGTTCACATGACTTTCTGTCCGTGTACAACCGTACATGTTACAAAATGTCGTTTCAACCCTAGCTCCTCATGATGTAAGTGGTGTACAGATATACCGGTGTTTATACGTGTACTGTATATTTTAAACATAGGTCTAGATGAGCACTAATATCATCGAGATGGAAAGATTCACTGTCACTAACTTGAGGAAAACCTGAACTGTGACTACAGTGTGTAGACTTTAGGAAGACCTTAAATGTATCTGTGACCACAGCACGTAGACTTCAGGAAGATCTGAGATGTAGCTGTTACCACAGCATGTAAACTTTCAGATGACCTGAGATGCAGCTGTGACCACAGCACGTAGACTTTAAGAAGACCTGAGATGTAGCTGTGACCGCAGCAGGTAGACTTTAGGAAGACCTGAGGTGTAGCTGTGACCACAATGCGTAATCTTACCCACCCCTGTGCTTCGGTCGCCCTGTCCATCAGCACAATCGAACTTGCTAATGCAAGTAATTTATATCTCTGGCATCAGGACCCATTATGCTAGTGTTGAAGCGCTTTTACCCCTGACCATAGGCTGGTATTGTGAAATGATTTGGGTGATTGTTTATATACTTTTCGTCCCTACAATACTTTGGCAAAGTTGTTTGCAGAATTCAAGCTTGAATCTTTATCATGATTAAATGTCGACAAATCATGTTTATTTTTCCTAGTAAGACTATGCTGGGAGACATGATCCGTCTGCTGTGACGAACGATGTCTAGTTATGATTTTTATTGTGTTTTTTTCTAAAACGAAATGAAATCGTATCTCCTACTGTTTTGATGTTTTCATCACATTCAATATAAGTATCATTTTATAGCTGATGAGAAATACTATAATATCTTTTTTAAATTTAATTTGAGAGGTTTTTTCTTCGAATTGGGTCTCCTTATACAATATTGCAGCCATTATGATATTCAAACGGCCAGTTGTTGTTGGAAAGTGGTAATGTACGGAAGAGGTGGGCCGAGTATTTTGATCAGTTGCTGAATGTCGAGGATGACAGAGAGGCTGACATTGTTGCTGTGGGTGGTGGTGCTCGGATGCCAGTTTTGGGAGAAAGACTTACTGCGGACATTACCAGGGAAGAGGTACAGGAGGCGGTGGACGCGATGAAAGCAGGGAAAGCCCCTGGTTTGGATGGAGTTGCGACCGAGTGCCTGAAGAAGGGTGGAGTAACGATTGTCGAATGGTTGGTGAGGTTACTGAACTTGTGTTTT
>SDVV010027625.1:0-12075 GCA_016164225.1 Gammarus roeselii | reverse complement strand
ATAGTTACCTTTCAATCTACTGGGTGTATTTCCTGGTTAATGAAGCAGACGACGAGCTCAATGATTCATGTTACCAAATACACTAATCGACCTTACGACCTACAACAGCCCATGGACGATTGTGCACATATTCTGTATGGATAGCATTGAGCTTGCGTTCATACTTTCAAACTGAAATCTTTCTGTCATCTTGGGAAAGCTCAAAATTACTTGAGTTCACCCTAAAGGTTTTGCAATTACAAACGAAAACCTTGACAGCACTCACAACTTTATAATTAAACTAATATATTGTTTGTCAGTTCGCTGTGCACAATTCAGTTTGAACGATGAATTATCGATGACTCAAAGTCACTCCACTGCATAATTACCAATTCATTTCCATGCCAATATCAGCAAAGAAGGTAATCGCGCGCAGGCCTGAAACTGAATCATTAATTGCTAGTAAATTTGTGATGAGATTGTTGAGAATATTTTAATTGGTAGTGGTATCAGCGCTGCGGTCAGACACACGGTGTTGGAATACTGAAGGGGCTCATAACTGGAAAAGCAATTTGAATGAAGAGTGTATGCTCATCGTTCATTTAGTAATGGTACACAATTATCAAACGGTTTCCCTTGCAAACTAAGAAGTTTTGGAAATATTTAATGAAATGAATTTTGAAGTAACAAAATTGATGTGTCGGAACGTCCCATCCGCATTCGTGCAATATCAATCAATAATACCTTCTCTCGTCTTCCTACCAGAATTTAGTGACACTCGTCGAACTATAGCAAAATCGAAGCAGAAGATAACAAAGTTTTTACTCAAATTGTATCGTCTATTTGATTGTTCTTCGTAGTCTCTCACCTAGAGTCGTGATAGTTTGCACTTTATCGTTATATTTTGAAGGATGGACTACGATTGCAGAGTAGCTGTTGTCTTTAGACTAAACTCAGATGTTACAAAATACTCATCGGTTGAAATGAATGTACAGAATTCTTTATGAACGTCTGTCAGAATATTTAAAAAGAGTGTAGTTGAAATACGAGAAACGGTGTATTGTAAGGGAACGCCATGCGCAAGCTGTTTGGTTAACGATCATGAAGGCTTCTTCAAGGATTAACTAATTTTTCGAACAAATTCCAGTATAAATTCTCTGTGCGTGGCTTCATGAGCGCATGTATTCCTTCATTGTGCATATTCAGTTTATGGCAATAGCTGGCATGATAAATAAACATATAGTCATCCATCGTGATGACTCGTCATGCAACAGAGATAAAGTATCATAGTTCCAACACAAACAAGCAATTACATTCTATACAAAATGTAATGACAATCTTTCCAAAACAGCGGCAGCGAAGTATGCAATTTTAACGTTTTCGTAACAATTCGATTTCTTTTGGCGTCATAATTTCTGAAATGTTTTTGCTTTCAGTCGTTCTATGTGGGCATTTTGACAAATAAAATTACCAAGTGACTAAAACTGAGGTAGGTTTGTCAATTGATTTAACTCAAATGTTGTCGTGCCGATAGACTGATACATGAATAGCAAATTTTTTTTAAATGGAACATTTATTTCAATAATATGACAAAGTGAGGTAAGGAACGATATAATGTGTGATAACACTATAAAACCAATTATTAATTCAGAGTAATAGTAAATAATATATACGGACTTACTTGTAATAAGTAGCAGCCATATATTAGCGACAAATTCAGTGGGTTGAGTTGCGCGGTGAGCGCTTCTCCATAATGGCCGGGATACAGCGCTCCTCAATTACAACCGGAACTGTATGTAAACACGGCTAATAAATTATTGCATGACGACGACACAACTCAACTACTGCAGCTAGACAACCCTATTCAACAACAGCCCGTAGTCAGCGCTACTGACTCACTGCCCGCTGCTGGCACCACTCAACTACTGCCTGTAGACATGTTACTCATAACTGCCTGTAGAGTGCGCTACTGACTCACTGCCCGCTGCTGGCACCACTCAACTACTGCCTGTAGACACGTTACTCATAACTGCCTGTAGAGTGCGCTACTGACTCACTGCCCGCTGCTGGCACCACTCAACTACTGCCTGTAGAGTGCGCTACTGACTCACTGCCCGCTGCTGGCACCACTCAACGACTGCCTGTAGACACGTTACTCATAACTGCCTATAGAGTGCGCTACTGACTCACTGCCCGCTGCTGGCACCACTCAACTACTGCCTGTAGACACGTTACTCATAACTGCCTGTAGAGGGCGCTACTGACTCACTGCCCGCTGATGGCACCACTCAACTACTGCCTGTAGACACGTTACTCATAACTGCCTGTAGAGTGCGCTACTGACTCACTGCCCGCTTATGGCACCACTCAACTACTGCCTGTAGACACGTTACTCATATCTGCCAGTAGAGTGCGCTACTGACTCACTGCCCGCTGCTGGCCCCACTCAACTACTGCCTGTAGACACGTTACTCATAATTGCCTTTAGAGTGCGCTACTGACTCACTGCCCGCTGCTGGCACCACTCAACTACTGCCTGTAGACACGTTACTCATAACTGCCTGTAGAGTGCGCTACTGAATCACTGACTGATGACACATTCTATTCATATCTGCATGTATACCGCGCTACTGAATAACTGTTTGTTGACTGCGTATCTCTACAACTGCTTGTCGACATGCTACTCAAACCTGCCTGTTGAAGGCACCACTCAACTACTTTATGTGGGCGGCAATTCTTCAATACCACTCTGATTTATTATTTTCATACCCTGATTATTGGATAATATGTAGGTGATTAAAAGTTCACTGAATTATTTAAATTTAATTTCAGCACCAATCGATGGGGCAATTAAACCCGTAGTATTTTTTTTGATTTTCGAAGATTTTGCGAATATTTCCTTTGATCGTCTAAATCAGATTTAATCGTTTCATATTCATTTATTTTTTTCTCAACAAGGAACGAACAAGTTAAAATATCACAATGTTTCCCTTGCCACATTAAATTAAAACTCAGAATAGTTGTTCCATCATTGGTTTGATGCTCCAAAGAATAGCATACTCAGAACATCCTTTGACTTAGTTGGTTTATGTCTAATTCATTTTCGTCTCTATTCTTCTTGAACATTCAATTGCTGAAGTTGGAGTCGTGAAAATTACACAGCTCTCTGAAAGACGGTTTTCTAAAGGGCCAGGAGCAAGCGGAGTTGTTTTCACACATAATATCGGCCTTTCCGTTGGCACTCCGCATTCGACCCGTTGCCCTCCAGATCAAAATCGAGTGTTAAGGTGCCCGGTTTAATCTCTTGTTCTTAATACTACAGAGCCTTTGCGGCCTTGACTTGATCATTTGCATAAGTGACTAAGACACTGTTATGGATGCCAATGGACGAAAACGAGACCATTGTGAAAAGGGGCAATAACACCTTGATGCGCTCCTACCGAAAGTGGGCAATAACACCCAAATGCTCTCTTGGTGAACGTGGGCATTTACTGCCCAATGCCCTCTTAGTGACCGCCCAATGCACTTCTCGGTAATAACCCAATAAAGTACCGAAGCCCCCAGAGTGAATGGGAATCAATATGCCCCCTTTCGCTCATTGTTAAGGAAAACAATAACGCCCCGATGCACTCATAGTGATGGGAACAATAACGCCCCGATGCACTCATAGGGATGGGGAACAATAACGCTTCGATGCACTCCTAGTGAAGGAGTACAATAACGCCCCGATGCACTCATAGGGATGGGGAACAATAACGTTTCGATGCACTCCTAGTGAAGAGGTACAATAACACCCCGATGCACCCATAGGGATGGGGAACAATAACGCTTCGATGCACTCCTAGTGAAGGAGTACAATAACGCCCCGATGCACTCATAGGGATGGGGAACAATAACGCTTCGATGCACTCCTAGTGAAGGAGTACAATAACACCCCGATGCACTCATAGTGAAGGGGTACAATAACGCATCGATGCACTCCTAGTGAAGGGGTACAAAAACGCCCCGATGCACTCATAGTGATGGGGAACAACAACGCTTCGATGCACTCCTAGTGAAGGGGTACAATAACGCATCGATGCACTCCTAGTGAAGGGGTACAATAACGCCCCGATGCACTCATAGTGATGGGGAACAAAAACGCTTCGATGCACTCACAGTGAAGGGGTACAATAACGCCGTGACGCAATCATAGTGAAGGAATACAACAATGCCCTGATGCATTCGTGTGAATGGAAACAACAACACCGCAATGCGTTCTTAATTAAAAGATGGGCATTCACTCCTCAATGCGCTCTTAGTGGAAGGGGCAGCAACGCCTAATGCGCTTTCATTTAATGTGGCTAATAACGTCCCTCTGAGTTCCTAATTATGGGGGCAATAACCCACCTGATGCGTTTCTAGTGAAAAGGGGCGACAACATCTAGATGCGCTCCTAGTAAATAGAGCAATGACGCTCCAATACAATCATAGATAATGGGACCATACCGACCCATTGCGCTTCTTGTTAATGGGGGCAATAACACCGATACGCTCCTTGTGAATGAGGGCACTACCCCTCGAATACGATTCTAGTGAGCACCACTACAGGTGGTGGGAAACAAGTCCAACTGAAACACTTCTTACACAAACACCACATTCACATCGCCCTACTCCAGGAAACAAAACTTAAACAACACTACAAAACAGTAAAGTTTCCTGGGTACACAACACTCCGCCAAGACGGTGGGGATGGACTCATCACACTAGTACATAAAAATCTCCACTCCACCAACACAACCACTTTTACCATCGCACAACTTCCTCCTGACCGCACTCAAGAACTACAATCACTACACATGCAAATTCACAATAAATAGAATAAAAATATTTAACATATACATCCCTCCATCCAGTTCATGTCCACCATACGCCCCACCTGGACTACCTCAACACTACCACTAACACCGTCGTCCTAGGTGATTTCAACGCACACGACCTCTCCTGGCTCGCCTCGCAGAGAGGTGACCTGAGGGTCGGTGCTCTCGTTGATCAGTTAGATACACTCGTGACACTAAACAACGCTGACACACCCACTCGCAAACATTTCAATCCCATCACACAACCGACTTCCCCAGACATCTCATTATGCTCTCCCAATGTCGCGCTAAATTGTCAATGGGCGGACAACTAGGACAAGTCATCCGACCACCTCCCAATAGTCATTAACTCTTGCTTCGATCCCCAATACACAACAAGCCGCCACACAATATTTCGTAACTACAAAAGAGCAGACTGGCACGAATGCACAACATCGATGGAAATCACCATACAAGACTTTGACATCACACACAGCCAGGAAGTACTTAAACACAGTACTCAAACCCGCAGACAGACAACACATACCCGCCGGGTTTGTCCGCGGCTCCAATCAAGCCTCCTCGGCCAACATTAGGCGGAAAATTCAGCAGCAAAACCACCTTCGTAATTTCCCCTCCACCAGCAACCTAATCACACAGATTCAAATCTTTAAGACAAAAAATAGATGCAGATATCAGGGAGCAACAGGTGAACCTATGGCGGAATGTGCTTGCAAACACCAACTTCCGAACCTCACCATCAAATGATGGAAGCTCATTAGGAGCCGCAACAACACAAACGCGAAACACATAGACACACATGAGGTAATCCTTCCACCCAAAACCCACACCATACCATCAGACCAACAACAAGCGGACATACTCAACAAACTACATGCAAGCACTTGCCACCGACCACACAACCCAGACAACAGTAGGATACTGAAATAATTACACAAATTGCAGACCGATCCAAACACAGATACCTCCTTCACACCAGCCATAACAATAGCCGCCATCTGCCAGACTAAAAATTCCTCAGCAGGGGGCCAGACAGGATTTCATACATCCACCTTAAACCTCTAGGGCCACACGCCATCGCGGTCCTCACAGACATTTTTGATTTTTCCGTACTACACAATACAATGCTCAACATCTGAGAACAAGCTAAAATTATCCCCGTCCTGAAACCCAAAAAAAGTTTCAACAGATCCAGCCTCATACAGACTCATTCCCCTCCTACCATACCCCACGAAAATCTTGGAGAGACTTGTTCTAAACAACACGATTTCAGGGCTCAACACTCCACAACCACACTCTTCACCAACATCACCAAGACCATCCATGAAGGCCTGAACGAAAAATAGCCAGCCAAATGAACCCTGGTTTGCGCTATCGATATTAGTAAGGCCTTCAACACAGTTCCAAGACACGTCCTCATAAACAAAATACTCGACACCCACATCCAACCAAATTATAATAAGTGGCTAGCTAATTTCCTCTCCGGTAGACATGCACACACTGTCTACAACAATAAGCCTTCTCGAATCCGCCACTTCCCCAATGGTGTCCCACAGGGATCTGTGCTTTCCCCATCTCTTTTCTATGTCCTTTTGCGCGACCTGCCCATTCCAACAGAACCCAACGCCTATATCAGCTCATACGCGAACGATCTCACAATAATCCCACAACACCATAAACACGAAAACGCAGCTGCACACCTCCAGCAGTACCTGAACTTTCTTGAAGTCTCTCTGATGGATAACAGAATGAAGGTGTTCGCAAGTGAGTCGTTTCTCATAGTGTTGACTCCGAATAACAGTGAACATCGCATCCACCCCCATGTAACGCTCAACCACACCCCCATTCCCAACAGCCCCACTACAACCATTCTTGGAGTACCTTATGACACGGGGATGGCATTCAAGCCTCACACAATCAACACCGGCACCAAAACCAGACCCAGACTGAACGTGTCTCGGTTTCTCATGACCACCTCTCACGGTCACTCCAGGATCAATTATAACAGTATACAAATAATTCATCAGGCCCGTAATCTCCTACGCAAACCCCGCTTTGTCCTCGGAGTTTACAACCACAAACAATAACTCCCTGTAAGGGATACAGAACACGGCCTTGCGCATCGCAACGGGCGGTACACAGACCACTCCCATTCCGCACTTGCATGGAGGAACCAAGCACAATCTTGATATGAGAGGGACCCAATTATTCAACAAGATTTCCGACCTGGCCCACCCCTGCCACAACCTACTGAACCTTCGTCCAACTAACCGACACCTACATAACACACCGGCAACACACTTCTGTATTTTTTATGCGACCATTCCTGAACCTACATATTACACATATCTGCACAGACAGATACACACATGTTTCACAGCACTTGCGTTAGATGAACACAGAGTCAGCACAATCTTGCAGAGCCACCCTCCTGGGGTGGACGTGGAGGTATTGGGGTTGCCAAGGGGTGACAGGTTCCACCTGTCAAGGTTTCGGTGCCGGCACCACAGTCATACCAGCATAGACAGGGAAATGTCCCTTCCAATCTCTGCTTGCGTTGACGGGGTTCACCCGATACGGTCGAGCACGTCTTGACATCGTGCCCAACCATCGCACCCGGAAGAGTCCGCCATAACATCACGTCAGTTCGTGATCTGTGGGAGCACCCGCGCGACAGCATCAGTTAACTCAAGTGTGCAGGCCTAATATTGGGTCCATTAACTGCTGTAGCACTCCCAACACGCACACAGTCGTCGGTGGGTTCCCAGACCCCAGGCTGTGCGCTGGCTGTGACTCTTCCATCGCAGGGTAAGTTGGGGTTGAGCAACAACAACAACCACTACAGGTAGGGGCTCCGATTGGTTCCAAAGTGAATTTGAGTACCAGCTCTACGATGAGCTCCTACTACAGGTTGGAGCCAAGGATTATTATTAACAGCTATATGCGGATGCCTTGTAAGGGTCGAGAGGACTACCCGGCATGGGTTCTTCTTGTGGAGCTGAAGGTACAAATCTCACTGATAAGAGTATTTATTTGTATTTTGAGGAAATTCATTCTAACATTTGTTAAGTGCACTTGAGATTGCTTATTGGGCAGATTGTTATTTAAACTGTCTTATAAGAAAGCTGAAATGTGGAAACATATGTTTCAAGCTCACGAGGTGTTTTGTCGATTGTGCGCAGCTGTATACGTAAGTTACTGATCTATTTTCATAAAAAAATGGCTTCGGTCAAATTCAATCAACTATATCAGACAAGCTCCCGAATACTCAGGGAACCATAATGAATAAAATTATGTTCTGCCTGGTAAATTCTGTTTTCGAACATGAACAAATTATGAACGATATCTTTTAAAAGAGAATGATGTAGACTAGCATCTTATTTTGAATTTTAATGTGTGTAAGCAAGTTAGGGAAAAATGCCCTATCTGGAGGAATGTGTCGCAATGGAAACTTCCAAAATTTTCCAAACTCTCTTCAGCTGTTCGCCCAATATGTGGCATCAATAAAACTTCGTAATAAAGAAATGAAAAGAAGTATTGCAAGCCTCACGCCTTCTGCTGGTGAAAGCATTAAAGTAACTGAGGAAACTTTCACTAAACGTGGACGAAGGATAACAGTAACTTTTCAGAGAACATTCGAAACTCTAAGAAGATCAATTAAAAAATTGAAATGGTTTTATTCAACGTGAAAAAATATTGTACAGGATTTCACCAATCTATACGTTTAGATGTTGATCTTGTGGTTCGACCCTGATCCATTCTTGTTCTACACAGCTCAGTGCCCGGATAGCGAACTCAATTACCTATAAACAACGTTTTACCAGCTTTTATGTTGGCTGGGTTTGTTGCGACCACCAGGGGCAGCTCAGCTGATGCCACTATAGTAGAATTACTAGCTTTTGATAGTAATTAATAAGAAGGGATCATCGAAATTCATATATTATTTACCAATGATCACTTACAATAAGGATTCAATAGATTGTTTTCCAGCAACAAATAGAACGAAGCTCAACTTAACACCCACAGTCACTTCAGACGCTATTATGTTAATAACTATACAAAATTTGAACAAAACAATATCAATGGATCAACCTCTTGACAATTAGAAATAAAGGTTTCTACACCCAAGCAATAAACACAAAGTTTTTTGAAATGATTGCAGAGGCTGTTATTGATTGCGACATCTTAAAACAATAAGCAGATAAATTAAAGTTACTTCGTTTTGAATACATTGATTTCTTGTTCAAAAATCAACCAGAAAAGAGTGTTCTATTCGACGGAACTTGTTGACTTGCAGCCGCGTACGAAATTGGAAAGACTTTTCCGTTTCTGGTCGAAAGTTGAACTGCTCGTCAGAACATGGAGAGGTCAAATTATGGGCCGGCGACGGAAACTAGTAGAAAATCGGAATTTTCTATTAGCGGCATTTGGAAAGTCGCTCGGACTGTAAAAACCTCCACATGAGTTTTCGATATGAGTCCGTTTCCAATAATACGAAGTCTTTTTATAGAAGGTAATCCCTGAATGGTCATCATAGTTCATTGTTTGTAAAAAATCCTGATATTTCAATAAATTATAAGGAAAATCAAAGCAAATGAGCCTCGGTCATCCTTGGTCAGCGTTTAGATGTTTGATAATATCTGATCGTACATTATGAAGGCAAATATGGGCAAAATAATTTGACATTGTTTCTAGGAACATGTTGCAATACTTTGTCCGAGTTATAGAATGCAAATATAAACAAAATACTATGACAATGTTTCTTGAAACATGTCGCAATACTTTGTCCGAGTTACAGAATGCAAAAAAAAAAAAAATACTCTGACAATGTTTCTAGAAACATGTCGCATTAGTTTGTCCGAATCAGGCAAGACGAATACGGAGAAAGTATTCTGACAATGTCTCAAGATACATGTCGCATTCCTTCGTCTGAATTATTCAAGGCAAACAATGGCAGAGTATTCTGACAAAGTATCTAGATACATGTTGCATTACTTTGTCCCAGTAATGCAAATCAAATAAGTACAAAATACTCTGACAATATAACTAGATGGTGTATTTGGTTCAACATCTGTTGTGGCTCGTGATCTGAGTGCTCCACGGAGTCGGCCGCTGTAAAGTGAACTAATGAGCGTACAGTTGCAAGGTGAAAACGTGTATTTTAATGCCAAACGTGAACTGATGAGCGTAGTGTTGCAAGGTGAAAACGTGTACTTTAACGCCAATCTCACGTAACTGCACTTGACATTATCCCGTAACTGAAGGATTGGCGGGTTCGCCTGTCAGCGGGAAGCTGAAAGGGACAACTCGTAGTGCATGTCACCATTTTCTTCAAGTCTTTTATTACGCACATCGTAATGGTTGAAATTATAAATACGCGTCGCTGCTTTTTCGTGATCCCTCCAACCTTTTCCACTTCCCAAATTTACTCCAGAAATGAAAATACTCTCCGGTGATTGCCTCTCAGATATTTTCAGCAAGAAATTCCATTTACGAATTGAGTTTATGGTAAAGGTTCTGATTACAGGCCCTCTCCACTCATTGTAACGGAGGGCAATATATCTATACATACGCCTCGTCACCGCCAGCTGCAGGGCGCAAGTACAGGGCTCATTGCCTAGAGTCATATATGACACACGACTTGGATTAAGCACGGCCTGCCGCAATGGATGAAAAGATCCAGAAAAAGTTAGTTAATCTCCTTGTCCAGAATTCAGAGAATAAATTAGCTCTTTGAGGGTCAAAATAATTTCAGCAGTCTTGGATGCGGTGGTGTAATATTAGCGGCCAGTTTCAGATTTAGGTTTTATTGCTACATTTACGTAATGACTAAATAAAAACTGCTCCACAAGGAATAATTCGTAGATTATTTGATAGTTACTGGGGATACGTTACTGAGAATAAATTGTCGTTACAGGGGATATTTTATAGTTACTGATAATAATTGGGCTTTATTGAGAATATTTAGTCGTTGCCGAGGGGAATTACTCGTTAATGAGGATATTTGATGTGTGTTCATTACTGAGGAATTTTCGTCGGTCCTGAGAATATTTTGAGAACAAGATTGCTGATAGAAGTTTTCACAGTGAGATGGTTCATAAGATCTGTAGCATCACCTTCCAGTTTCGTTTTTGCGGCTCAATCCAGATGACCTAATTTAGTTACATAAGAGCTACGGAAATTGTGAACAGCGATACCAGCTGATTTTTGTAATCATTGTGGTTTATTTTTACAATGGATTTTCATTGGTTTTAGGGTCGTGCAAATAATTGACAAATTGCTCAGTTGATAGCAATTCTTAGATTGCTGAAGTTATAAGATCGTCGAAGCAAAATAGAGTTGTGTGGAGGTATTGTTAGAATATTGAACATAACACCTGCATCACGATGTTCCGAGGATGTGAGAGGCGTCTAGTGAGCACTGCTAGCGGAACAGGCTGGCATATGCGAGCTAATTATTCCTAGTGTGGCCAGGTCACACAAGTAATGGATAACACTTTTCTGAGAAACAATCTGGTACACAAGAAAAATTCAATTATTCATGTACCATGTAGTGTTTATTAGGCGAATTGCAATCCACAATTTTAAAAGTTCTGGCCCGATGGTTCGGGCACATAGAGAGGATGGATGAAGGGAGATTGGTGAAACGGGTTATGAATGCGGAGGCGAGTGGTCGCAGGCCTAATGGTTGACCGAAGTTTGGGTGGATGGATGGTGTGAAGCAGGCGTTGGGAAGGCGAGATATGGATGTGGAGGTGGCAAGAGAGCGTACAATGAATAGGCGGGAGTGGAGAATGGTTGTGATTGGTTGATTTTGTCCCTGCTCTGATGTGCTTTTCCGCCCTTGGCACCCCGCTGTCGGGATGGGTGTGGGTGGGTGGGGCTTCGGTCATTATTACGAGGCGGGGGAAACCAGTTAAAACTGTCGGGCCCTGCTGATGACGACGGATCCTTGGACTGCACTCGTGATCAAGAGTGTATGTTGAGGGGGTACCGACCCCCTCAAAAGGGTTAAGTTGTGTGAGTGTGAGCGTATGAGGGTGTGAGGTGCGCCTTGCCGTCAGCCACACCCC
Organism: Gammarus roeselii; assembly: GCA_016164225.1. NCBI lineage: Eukaryota > Metazoa > Arthropoda > Malacostraca > Amphipoda > Gammaridae > Gammarus > Gammarus roeselii. Next base: position 165 of record SDVV010027625.1, on the reverse strand, counting down.
TTTCTGGGGGATGCGGCCTATTGTCTGTATCTGTATATGTATGGCCCCATTGCAACTGTTCCTGGTTTGGCCTACTTTCAGAGCTGCACATAACCAGCTGCTGAAGGTATGCATTAAAATGCTAATATATATATCTGACTGTATTGACAGAATAATCATATATAT
>SDVV010027623.1:0-12075 GCA_016164225.1 Gammarus roeselii | reverse complement strand
TATATATATATGAGTAATAAACAAAGAGACCATTAAAACAGAACTCCTATTGACAGTAGAGCAGAGCAGACTGGTTGCCAGAGTGGAAGCCTTTCTTACAACACTCCTCACGTGGAGATGGAACCACAGCCTTGAGTGAACAAGCACTCTCAAGTTCCTGAAGGAATCAAAAAGCTCAAGTACCACACCATTCAAATCACAAGCAGTTCTATCATCAATCTGCTCCAATTCAAGACGGCCCCTATAGAAACACATAAAGACACACTTGTCAATGTTCAACAAGAGATTCCATGATAACGACACAGACTGCACAAAATTCAGATCCCTCTGCAAGGAAGACACACCCAGGCAAACTGCTTGTACATTGCCGGGGAAACTGAAATAAAGTTTAAAGTTGTCAGCAAAGGCCTTCCACTCACAAGCCACACCTGATGCAACATGATAGACATATAGCAGGAACATGAGCGGACCCAGCACAGAACCCTGGGGCACACCACTTGTCACCCCACAGAAGTCACTGACAACTGCCCCACAGAAAAACACATTCGCCTCAATCAGAAAATTACAAATCCATTCCAACAGTCCATCCGGAATACTAACACATCTCAGTTTGTCCAACAAAACCGAGTGACTGACCACATCCAATGCTCCAGAGAAATCCAGAAAGACCACATCAACAACCATTCCTTCATCTACCCGATCAGCAACCTCACCATAAGTAAGCAAAAGTTGGTCTTCAGTGCTCCTTCCCACCCTGAAACCAAATTGACCCTCAGACAAAACGCAAGAATCTTCCAGAAAAGACACCAAATGGGACACAATAACTCGCTCCAGCACCTTACAGCAAACAGAAGTAAGACTCATAGATTGGTAATTGAGAGGGTTACTTCTTGAACCAGACTTGAATGTAGGAACCACACCAGATTCCTTCTAGGCCTCTGGTAAAACTCCCAGGTCCAATGATTTTGCAAAAATCAGAGACAAGGGCAATGACAGCTGCCAAGAACATAACTTCAAAACCCCAGGGTGAATGCCATCAGGTCCAGGAACAGCAGATGAGTCTAAACCACCCAGAACCTGGGAAACTAACAGTCTAGTCACACAAACCCAACTAAATTTTACAGGAAAAAACTGATGTGGGGAAGGGCCGGCAGGCTCAGCATCCACAAAAACACAAAAAAAAACTACAAACAGCTGACTCATATCTCTCAGACCAGCAACAACCTCACCAGATGAAAGCTTCAGAGGACCAAGAGAATGACAGCATTTCTTTCTTTCTCTAATATAGGAGTGAAACATCTTGGGAGTAACAGAGGAGTTGTCTGCTAATTTCTGCTCATACAGACACTGGCTGTAGCGTGAAAAATTTCTGCACTCAAAATTAAGCCCACTTAATCTCTGCAAAGAGACCAACACCTCCTCATGCTGCCTACCAAGCTCCCCCTCAGAAGCTTATACTGCGCCCAAGCCCTAGATCTACTGGTCATCAGTTCCCTAGGAGGGCCCTTCAACCAGCTTGGTTGTGAAGCCGTCTTGAGTGGAAACAAACTTGTCTACAATTGAATGAACAATTGACTGAAACAAACTATAATTCTCCTCCACAGTGCCATACAGAAACTCATAATGCCAGTCAACACCTTTTAAAACCTCTCTCATGCTCCTGTAATCACCACGAGACCACGTAACTGATTTCAAACCAGGATCCCCTGCAACATCATTCATCTGAATGATATACTCCACCAAGACAAGGGCATGGCGGCACCCCGGAAGAGGAGGCAAATCGCCACAGAAGACACCAGATCCTCCTCCGTAGTCAACACCAGATCAAGAATGCTACCCGAATCAACAAAAGTACCTTCCCTCACCCACTGAGTGAGTCCAAGATGAACAAAACAATCAAGAAACTGGGAATCAACGGGAGGAATAAAATTACTAAAAACGTCTGCAGACCAATCCAATGAAGGTAAGTTAAAATCCCCATGAACAACCACTTCTCTGCCAACACAAAACTCTATCAAGAATTCAATCAGGTTAGCATTCTCCTCAGCTGAGTTGGAGGGTGGGCTGTAAGCCATCACAACCAAAACATCATAATCAAGGAGGGAAATGGCGGCAAGGTTTCCTACTACAGGAAAGTTGAAGTCCTTTATGACAGAGACTCTTCACTAGTGGCAGCATTTAAAGAACCTACCAATTTAGATGTGGCTGTCACTAGGACAGAAGACATAGTGCTGAAACTTGCCGTAAGAGAGTGCCAGAGAGTCATTATTATGTTTGATAATGTTTCTGAAGGTAGACTGGTTTGGTTGAATGCTACTGGAAGCCTGCATTCAACATTTTGAAAGGTAAGGATGAATTAACTACTAGTACTATCAAGGAACACTGTCCACAATTGCCCCAATGGGGCAATTGCGGACAAACATTTTTCAAATTGCCATAGAACTTGAGTTTCATGTCTTTTTGCTACTTTAGATAGCTGAAGCTACTGCCAGGGAAGTCATGTTTACCATATTCACAAGTGCATGTGATGAAAAAACAGATTTTTCATTGTGTGAACCTTAGCATATGAAAAAGTGCAGAATTTTGACCTCAATTACCCCATTTTACAGTAAGTAAGGAATGGTTATCTTGATATGTAAATAGGATAAAAAAAGGTCATTCCTGGGTGTTAAACATCAGTTAACACTCTGCTAAGCCTAAACTTGTCACCATGTGTTATAAAAATTGGGTCATTATAAAATTAGTAACACTTTTTTAAAGTAGCTGTGGTGTCATTATTTTGGGTCATTGACTTCTAGATGTCATATGTGTGAAGAATTACATTTAATTACTTCTCATTGAAGAAAAACAAAGATATTATTAACAAAATAGAAGTGGGGAATCACCACGGATCGTTTTTCACCTGGGGTGATTCCCTGCGGTGGTATATTTTATATATATCTACATAAGTTTAGAATTATTGCCAAAATCATTCTTGCGCAACAAATTATACCATATTTTGAGTATCACCACCAAATTTGGGCCTAATCCAAGCTAATCTTGAGCCACAGCATGAAAGTTTGCGGAACCTTGATTTTTTCCAACCATAATTACCAGGGACCTGAAAAACACACTTTCACTTTGGCGATTTTTCATAAATTCTGTGTGCATATCAAATTTCTGCAAGTAACTGATACTATCAAGAACCTGCTCTTTCAAGTCCCGTAGTCAAATAGTGACATTTCAGACAATTTGGTGCCCCAAACCCTAAACTTGCTTGCAAGGCGTCCAGCAGGCCATGGGACCTCTTCAGTGTGAGATCCATTGGTCAAGAACAAGTATTTGTATCAGTATCCAGTATCGGCGATTCTTTGGTATTGTATTCAAGTATCAGCCATTCTTGCTATTGGAAGTATTGGGATCAGATTTTTTGGGTATTGAAAGTATTGATATTGGTACCTACCAATCAGAAACTGGATATTGGTTGATACGGTGTTGTCTTCCTACCTCATTATTTTGTTGTTTTCACAGTTCTGGTGTGCTGTGGTATTTGTGCCTCCAAACCTGCTCTGCACTCTGGCTTTGTTGGTTTGATAGGAAGTTCTGAGGCCACCAAGTTGAGTAATCTCCAATTCTTCATGAACTCAGACCAGGGTGGGAAAGAACCTGGGGGTCTTTTTTTTTTTGCATAATTGGGTTTCATTGAGCAAAATTGAATTAAATTGTGAAAAGTTCAGACGTTTAGAGCCAAATGGTAATAGGGGCTGTAATGATTAGTAGTAATGATGGTTTTCTAAATTTGATAATAAATTTATACTTGTGAACTGCCAATATCATATTCTGAAGTTTTGAAGCCTTTTCATATTTCTTTTTGTTTCTACTTTGCATTATATTAGATCGGGTAGTAGTTAGTACTTAGTTGAAGTTAGTTCTAAGCTAATAGAGCCTATAGGCATAAGCATATAGCTATATCACACAGCTATAAACTTTACCCAAGTTATTAAACATCAGTATTGATTCATGTTATGCAACTTATTTTGTGACCAATTTTATTGTGTAAAATTGTTAATAAAGTTTAAAAATTAAAGGTGATTTGAAGACAATGCCGGAAGTCTGGCAGGCTTCTTCCAGGTAATTATTTTCTGTCAGATAGGCTTGGTGAAGGTCCCAAATGGGTCTTCAATATCCTGATTAGCCTATTCAATATCAAATAATAATAATTATAGATTCCTAATTTCCTATTAGTGATGTGCCCAAATATCAGTATCGGTGAGTATCAACCATTTTTGATGGTATTGGTTACAGATACAGACACTAGGCCGCATCCCCAGAAAGGGAGGTGGCGGACAGCAAGGCGCACCTCACACCCTCATACATTCACACTCACACAACTCAGCCCTTTTTTGTTAAAGGGTCCGGCCGGTAACCTCTCAACACGTACACTCAGGGTCACAAATGCAGTCCAAGAATCCCTCGTCAACAGCAGGGCCCGACAGTTTTCACTGGTTTACATCCAACGCATCATAATGGCCGGGTCCCCCCCAGCCCCGACCATCCTGACAGCGGGATGCCAAGGGCGGGAAAGCACATCAGACAAGCCTCAAAATCAAACATCCACAACCATTCTCCACTCATGCCTGTTGCACCTACACATTCATGTCTCCTTCCCAACGCCTGCTTCAGACCATCCAACCACCCAAACTTCGGTCTACCTCTAGGCCTGCGACCACTCGCCTCTGCATTCATAACCCTTTTCACCAATCTAACTTCATCCATTCCCTCCATCTCAGCACACGCTAATCCACTCTGGCCTCCAACTTCACCATCCCTGTTCTGATTTGAACCCCGTCGTTGGTGATCCGGTCTCAGCGTTACTACAGCCATGCTCCTCAAACATATCATCTCAAAATCATTCAACCTTCTTCTCTCCTCTGCTCTCACATCCGAAGCCTCAGCTCTGTAGAGCACATTTGGGACAACAACACCCTCAAACAGGACTCTCTTTGTTTCCATCCCCAACGTCCTAGAGCTCATTACACTCTTTAGTGCAACCAACACTTAACATCCCTCCTTCACTCACGCCTTCAATTCAGTTTACACTAGTTCAGTCATCTCCACATGGGAGCCCAGATACTTAGAACACTGATCTTCCTCCAAGCGCTCTCACTTTAGGGTGACACTAATTTTGCTTGCATTGACAGTCCTCAAGCATCTCATTACTTTACTCTTACCCACGTTAACTCAAAGCTTCCTCCTCTCACACCAGGGCTGTACCATCAGCAAATAGCAACTGGCGCAACTGCCAACTCCACCCATTCGCTTCCAACAGTTACAAGCTACGACCCAGCGCACTCGCGTTTACATCCCTAACAACTCCATCCATACATAGGTTGAACAGCTAGGGAGACATCATGCAGCCTTGTCTCAGTCCCACTTTCACTGTGAACCAATCCCTCACCTTGCTTCCCACTCTGACACATGCTCGGCTGTCATCATAGAAACTCTGCAGCGCTTTCAACAGATGTCCGCCCACTCCATACAAACGCAACACCCTCCACAGCACTCCACTGTCAATCCTGTTGTATGCCCTCTCCAGATCCATGAAGGCTCAGAACATATCATTTCCTTTGGCAAGGTACTTCTCACAGACCTGTCTCACTGCAAAAATCTGATCGGTACAGCCTCTATCACTCCTAAAGCAACACTGTTCCTCTCCAATTGCCCAGTTCATACAGTCTCTAATGCTTTTGATTAGCACTCTCCTGTACAGTTTACCAACCACACATAACAGTCTGATGATACCTCTCAAGTTGCAGCATTAATTTTAAGCTTCTTTGCCCTTAAATAGTGGAACAATGCAGGCACTGCGCCACTCAATTGGTACCACCCCGGCCACAAAACACAAGTTCAGCAACCTCACCAACCATTCGACAATCGTTACTCCACCCTTCTTCAGGCACTCGGTCGCAACGTCCATCACGTCCACCGCCTTCTGCAACTCTTCCCTGGTAATGTCTGCAACAAGTCTTTCTCCCAAAACTGGCATCTGAGCACTACCACCCACAGCAACAATGTCAGCCTCTCTGTCATCCTTGACATTCAACAACTCATTGAAATACTCGGCCCACCTCTTTCGTACATCACCACTTTCCAACAACAACTGGCCAGTTTCATCTTTCACCACTTCATCTTTCCCAGTCTCTCCCTTTCTCACCATCTTCACCTCTTTCCAGAACATCTTTTTGTTCTCAAAATTCTGGCACAACTGTCTGCCCCACCTGGCATCAGCATCCCTTTTGGCTCTCCTCAACACCCGCTTCACCTTGTTCTTCCTCTCTTTGTAGCTTTCATAAGCCACCTCCAACTTCACTTTCAACCACTCCTCAAACACTCCTCTTTTCCGTGCCACCGCCAGTTTGACCTCCTCATTCCACCACTCGCAGCCTTTCCTCCTGCACCCGTCCACACGGTGCGCACCACACACCTTCTTTGCACATCTCAGCAATTCATCCCTTGACGACTCCCATTCTTCCTCCACATCTTTCAGGTTCTGTCCTCTCACGTCATATTTTTCCTTCAACGCCTGCTGGAACTCCTTGGCTCAACTTTTCACATTCAGTCCACTCACTTTCACTACTTCTCTTCCTCCTCCCACTTGTTTGTTGCCCTTCCACTTTTGCTCCACTCTTAATCTACCTTCCACCAGCAGATGGTCAGACACCCCTCCATCCTCCCCTCTCAACACCCGCACATTCAACAGCCTCCCCGCCACTCTCCTTGATATCAGCACAAAATCCATCAGTGCTCTCTCTACTATTACACCATGGGCTATCCTTTCCCATGTGTACATGTGAATATCTTGCTTCTTGAACAAACTGTTCCCAACCATCAACTCCTGCACCATACACAGACCTATCAGGTTTTCTCCACTGTCATTTCTATGGGGAAAGTCATGTCTTCCTATCACATTCTCTACCACTACATCTCCAACTCTTACATTAAGGTCACCCAGTACAATTACATTGAAATGACCTCCAAAACTCTCAATACACTCCCTCAGGTCAGTCCAAAATTGCTCCCTCTCCTCTTCACTCCTCTTGCTGCCAGGTCCGTAAGCACTCACAAATGTCTATCTTTCTTCGCCAAACTTGACTTTCACCCACATCAATCTTGAGGACACCTCCTTCCATTTGGTAGCGCTACTAGCTAACCAATCGCTCAATATCAAGACCACACCTTCTTGTGCCCAACGTTCCTACACACCAGACTTTCTTCCACTTACCACACCAAACTCACATTTGCCCTTACCATTCAACTTTGTCTTGCTCAGCGCCAACTCATCAAACTTCCTCCTTACAAACAACTCACCAATCTCCCTCCTCTTTACATCATTCATACTACAGCCATGCACATTCAGCGTATCGATATCTGTGAAAAATAGCCGATACTTTGAAATATATTCTTGTCATATAACAGCACATACCTAATACGTAGATAAATGAGAGGACTCATGATGCGCTTGTAATTTACCCTTATATTATAGGTACATTAAAATATCAAATAAACTGTGATCATTAATCTAAAGTCCCACAAGATTCACTGAGGAATACTGTCTATTTAGTCTGTATCAAAGTCTAAGTGACTAACAGACTGATGAACCAATAATTATCTGTGGATAGTCAATTACTGAATATCTTTACTGTAATAGTGATTTTTTTATCATTGTGGGCATAAAATTTACTAAAGTGGGAATGTAGCTATACTTCAACCATTGAATCAAAATTATGAAAAAGTATTGGTAGCTATCGGCAAAGTATCATCCATTTCTAGTATCTGTATCGGTATCAACCAATTCTTTGGTATTGGTATCAGCCAAATTTTTGGTATCGTCATATCACTATTTCCTATAGCTACTAGCCTACTGGGTGTACATAGAGTCCTAGGTATAAACCATACAATGCATAGTAAATAAAAATACTAAGATAATTACAAAATTAATATTTACTTTCATTTCTTCTCCTTGTTTCATATACTTTCCAATTTGTTTGTAAATTGTATACAAATAAATATAATACTTTCACAGTTTTACTTGATTATGGACTTCTAAGTGTTTTTTTTTAGGTGGGGTTAAGTAGGTGTTTTATTGTGTGCTTTTTGGGTGGGTAGTGAGCAGTGCCCACCATGACTTAGCCTTACCCTCTCACTCGGACAATATTCCTCATTCAATGCCTGCTGGAACTTCTCAGCTCTGCTTAATCTAAAATAACAAACAAAGAATACATATGAAATAAATGGAAACAATAAGAAGCAGCTGTAACAAAATTTTTGAGCAAGCCAGCAAAATTTTTAGCTCTCAGTTGCTTTCAATCTGGTCAAGACAAAAAAAATCCAAGAAAAATTTGTCCAAGGGAGTCCTTATGCAGTGTGTGCAGTAAACAGAGGGAAATGGGAATCACAGGTATACATATATAACATTAAGAACTACATACCTGCTCATTTCATCATCCAGCTGTTTCCATTTCTCATTATTTCCAGTCATTTTGATGAGCTGCGATGAAGCTAAGTAAAATTTATTTTAAATATTTATCTGAAAAAAAATAAAAATTACATTAATTGGGATCAAAATAGTCCTAGCTAATGTGTTAGACTGAAATGCTTTCACAAACCCCCATGATTGGTTCACATATTAACTCTTAATTTTAGGTCAACAATAAGTGGGTACAAACAGGACAGTCCAATGACTGATCCAAATATTTATTCAAATTTAAATGAGACAGAAGGTTAATGAACCAAACCTTCCCTTGATGAATTCAATTAACCAATCAAATTTATGCGATCACCTCACCGGGAGTCTGCTAGCTATGAGATTATTATACCCTGAATCCTGACTGGCAATAGAAGATGTGGAAGATGTCTGAGGGAAAACATCTACTTCTTGCTTCAAGTGATTTACAGAGCAACCATATTCCTATATTTAATCATCAAGGGTCTTCTGTTCAAAGCCATGACAATGTGTCTCAACCTAATTTAATCGGACTGCCAGACGCTGCTAATTTACAGAAGTAACTTGCCATGTTTCCAATGCATCTGATGGGTCATGGTCCAAGTTAGAAAATTTCACAGATGATTCATTCAAGGGGTTTGTGAAAGCATTTCAGTCAAGCACCAAGTTCAGAAATTGAATTGGTATTGTGAAAAATTCTAACATTTGTTGAAAAATACATACTCAAACAGAAGAAGTACCTGAGCAAGAACCAATCTCATGTATTTGACAGAGAAAATCTTAAGGACCTGCACCTTTGAATCCAAATGTCCAACCAAAAACTCTTGAGCAATTAAGATTAGTAGTTGCTTCCCAATAATGATATTATTCATCTGAATGACTTATTCTGTTTTGCCAGAAAATGTTAAAACTGTGCAGTACCAAAACTGATTCTGGGTTGATTGCTTTGAAGTGATCTGTTTGTTAGGTCGTGCAATATAATTGATACCGTTCATTGACATCACAGATTGTGGGCGATGGGGTTGGATAAGATGTTTTCCTGCTTATTGGTGTTTCCTAATTTGATTTGGCTCTCATGTGAAGGATAGGTTATTTTGAAACTGAAGGTTACTTTCATTTTCAGTCCATCCAAGTTCTTTGTGGTTATTGTTTCACCGTTAAAGGAGGGAAAGAGAAGTTGAAGCTGATTTTGTTAGGTAAAACATCCACTCACAACATCCAGCATTCTTTGCAGTTCGTCTTTACTCTTGCTCATGGTGACATCATCTGCATACAGCTAACAGCGTAGTCGTTTATTTCCAACACGTATACCTAGGACAGATCTCTTGATTCTGTGTATAATCCAAACAGTAACGGTGATGAAATGCATCCCTGTCTCACTTATCTTATGCTTCTTACCCATCTAGTCACTAGCTCCCCCAGTTTGTACACTGCCTGTGTACTTTCATACATGCTCCTAATGATATTGACTATTTTCTCACTCATTCCTATTCAAGTCTGTATATATGTGGCACAGGATGGTCCTATTTACTATATGATACACTTTCTCAATATCCAGGAAGGCCATGTATCCTTTCTTCCCATCCTTTTTCATTCATTTAATCATTTCAATGACCTGTCTCTACGGAAACCTTTCTGCTCTTCTCCCAGGACCCCATGCACTTCAATCATTATTTCTTTCTCTCATTCAGGATAGCTAGCTACCACAGAATATCTTACCTACCATGTCTGCAGCGCAATCGGTTGTTAATTTTTCCGCTCAAGTTTACTTCTGTGTCCTCCCTAGTGCAACAGGATCACATTGCATTCATTCCACTTTTTTGGCACTCTCTCTTCGTTCCATATTTTCTGAAATAGCTTGTGCAACTCATCAATCAGACTTCTACCACCATTCTCACACAGTTTTTAAGGGATTTCATCTGGTCCAGCAGCCTTCCCATCTTTCAGTTTCTTAAGAAACCTCTCAATCTCTCCAAGAGGTAACTCCTCATTCATTTCTCTCAAATATTTTGATCAATTTCTATTTTCTTCATCATTCATGTCACCAATATCCTCCCAGAACTCATTGATAGCATTCTTCATTTCATTTAGGCCTATGTCTTTCACACTGTTTCCTTGCACAACCAACTTGTCAATCTCAGTTATTTGGTCACTTCTATCTCCTCTTAATCTGAACCAGTCTCTTCCACCCTCTTCTCCCTTATTCTGCAGATCATCCACAATTCTTTTATCATCTTTTGCTCTAGCCTTACTCATCATGACTTTTACAACATTTTTCTGTTGTACATACTCCGTCCATGCCTTTCCCTTTCAGCTTCTGCTACTGTAGCTTCTGCTCTCTCGACCAGTTTCTTTTCACTCTTCTGCACTCTGTTTCTTCTCTTTCTCGCCAGCTGTGCACTCTTTAATTCCAAATCAAACCATCCATTTCCAGGCCCCATCTGGTGATGGGGTTTGACATCCTCAATTGTCCTAGCTCTTTCACTTTTCAGGGTAGTGGCCGAGGCATAATTTGTCTTGTTCACTCAATGCACACCCTAGCACACTGCATTTGTTTGCAATTGGCATACCCCAGGGTGGAAAGTTTTAGCCAAGGCAAACCAATACACTTGACACAGTGCTCCCGACTGGACCAGTGGCAGAGAGTTAAACGTACCAAACCAACTGTATGCCTGTTCCTTGCGCACCAAACCGGATAAGCTTCAAATTGTACCAACACCACGCATACAGTTGTCAACTCAGTGTCCATACCGAACCGGGTGAAGTTTGAGCTAGTAGAAGCAAAATTTCATGAAGTTTGCAGTGTCCAGAGCGTTGATGCTGATCTGACTGACCTGATCAAGATTGGTGCTACGGGTCTATTCAGAGCAAAAGTGGTCAATGATGATTTCAGGCACAACTTACTGTCCCTGGCCCCTAGGCTGAGGAGCTTGGATGCTTTTCAGAGCCTTTATAATCGGAAAGTCCTTACTTACGGGCACAGGGGTGAGTTGCTGGCAAGGAGGAAAGCTCTCACTTCATCAGAGGGTGACAGGGGGGAAAGAAGTGAATTCTTGGCAGCTCCTGTTGTTTCCGAGGATTCCTCCTGTTGGACACTGGATGGTGGTGGTGGTGGTCTGGGCGGTGGTGGTGGTGGTGGTCTGGGCGGTGGCGGTCACGTTTGGGGCGGTGGGGTGGCCGAGGTGGCGGGCCGTGGTAGCGATGCTCCTGGACGTGGCAGTGCTGGTGGTCACAGCGTTGCTGGTGGTTGCGGGGATGCTGGCGGCCGGGGAAGTGTTGGTGACCAGAGAAGTGTTGGTGACCAGGGAAGTGTTGGTGACCAGGGAAGTGTTAGTGACCAGGGAAGTGTTGGTGACCAGGGAAGTGTTGGTGACCAGGGAAGTGTTGGTCTCTTACCTTTGATCTCTTACCTTTGCAGCCCCCTCCAGCAGGTCCACATCAAGCGGGGAGCAGCAGAGCCGGGGGAGGCCAGCACAGCCATGCGCGCCAGTATGCTGTTGAGAACAGCAATGTTAACACAGGTATAGGAACTGGAATTAGTGCGCACTATTGGCTATCACATGAACCATCTGCATGCATGACATGAACAAAAC
>SDVV010027622.1:0-12075 GCA_016164225.1 Gammarus roeselii | reverse complement strand
CCCTCGCCCCTTGCGCCAGCAATCCGCGGACTGTAATGGTTAATCGTTATACTCATGCATCTCACAAACAATTTTCTGTGTATGGGTTTTACAGCGCTGGGAGGGGGGAGCAGAGGTTCCAGGTTTCAGAGGGGCCTCTGTAGGGTCCCACAGTTTCTCAAAAGGCTCCCAAAGGGTCTCAAGGGTGTCCCAAAGGGCCCCAGAAAGGTCCAAGTGGACCACCCCAAATCCACCTGGTCTCCCAAGTCCCCCGGGTTCCCGAGTCCCGCGGATCCCACGAGTACCTCCTCTCCCTGGGTCACCTTGTCTCAACCAACCTCGATGCATATAATAAAATAACCACTGCAAAATTTATCATCATGAAAAAAGGGCAGACAAAAATAATAGAGCCTATGCAAGAAGAAATAATAAAATACTAAAATAAAGTGTTAATGATCTATAAAATGAATAATCATCCATCCACCCCAATTTCGTATGGGGTTAGAAGCGTGGAGAGGGGGAAGCAGGGGTCCCAGGGTTCAGAGAGTCCCAAATTTTCCCAAGCGTGTCCCAAAGAGCCCCAAAATGGTCCAAGTGGGTCCCCCCAAATCCTCCTGGTCTTCCAAGCCAGTCTCTCGGGTTCCCAACACCCACGAGTCCCGAGGATCCTACGAGTACCCCCCTTTCACCGGGTCACCTAGTCTCAACCAGCCTCGGTTCGTCTCGACACATCGCCTCCCCCATCAACTCGTCTCCACTCGTCTCAACCTGCCTCGACTCGCCTCGTCCCCTCCACGCACAGTGCCATTCAAGACTTTCACACTTTAAGATCAATATAATTTCACCACTTAGCTACCCAAACGCCTTGCTGTGCTCGGACTAGACTAACTAACACACCGCATAGTTCACCTAGGGCCCCAGCGGGCGTCTAATGATATCTAATTAGATAACCAATGCAAAATTGGTCACCATGAAGAAACGGCAAAGAAAAATAATAGAGCCAACGAAATTAAAACTATTAAAATACTAAAATAAAGTGTAAATGATCTATAAAATGAATAATCATCCATCCACCCCAAGTCAAGTATTGAAAGTCAGATTTCAGATGAAAAAAAAATTCATTTTACAAGCAGGGTTATAGAGAAATAAATGATACCCACTAAACATAATCCATAATCGATTCACAATCTAATGGATAGCATTCGAAATTAAATAAAAACCACAAAAATGTTTTTTTTGATTTTATCTAAGTTTTGAACAAAATATACACAGAAAGTGTAGACACCTCAGATAAAAAGGTAAGAACATAAAATCAGATCAAGTAACCTTATCGAATTCATTACAACGTGCAATTAAGTCAATGGGCCTGGCCTGGCCTGTGTATGAGCGACGTCGTGCGTCCTACTTCCATGCTCTCATTGATTCGATTTGGGCCTCATTTCCACCGGAGCCTCAACTTGAGTTGTGGCAGGCTCCCCCGCAGGACCTCATTGATTTTTTCTGTGACTGGTTATTGGATCTCCAAGCCCTGGCTGGAGAAGTTTTTTACACTACTGAGTTCTTCGGTAAGTAACTTATATCTACCAAAAACATACTTAAAAAAAAAAATTCAGCACTACTCCGTTAGCTCGGATATTAGGTACAGTCCTGCTTTCCGTAGCACAAATCGTATTGCAGAACAAAATGATCTGGATTTCTTCACAAATTTCCTATACTTTACAATGAACCTATCACAGTACGGGAAATCCGCGGTGGAATTCGCACCTCCAACCGCTATCCTCCTGGTGAGGACCTAATTTCCTACGAGATTCTCCGGCACCTACATCCCTCTGCACTTTTACTAGTGTCTTACTTACAACGCAGTCTGGTCTACCCACTCCTATCCCGATCGGTGGAGGGAAGCAGTGGTTCTGTTTTTCCCAAAACCTGGCAAGCCTACCGATGAATTGACCAGCTACCGCCCTATAGCCCTCACCTTGTGTGTAGCGATGGTTCTGGAGAAGATTGTGAATGGCCGACTGAAGAAGCAAACTCACTCCTTAGACCAATTACAATTCGAATTTCGAAAGATACTATCAGCGCAGGACGCATTATTGCGCGTTGTGACACATCCAAGGTGCCCTGTACCGCAAGCCACACACTGTTTGGGTTTTCTTTGACCTTGAGAAGGTATACGATACAACCTGGCGCTATGGCATCCTCCGAGAGATCCATCAGATGGGACTACGGGGTCACTTGACATTTTTTTACCCAGAACTTCTTCCGGCGGAGTCTTCCGGGCCAAAATCGGCAACCAGCTCTCAAACAAACATTCCCAAGATGAAGGGGTCCCCCAAGGTAGCGTCCTTTCGTGTACTCTATTCGCGATTGCCATTAATGGGATCACGGGGGTGGTTCCTCCCTCCGTGAGTGGGTCTCTGTACATTGACGATTTCATGATCTACGCATCGGAGCCAGGTGTGTCCCAACTTCAACGACAACTGCAGAGTGCAATTGCCCAGGCCCAGGTGGCTGCTTGAACAGAGTATCGTGGCTTTACAATCTCTAAAGGCTTGGATTAGATGAAGTGTCTCATCTCCAACGATGCTTGGACGTAAACTTTCCAGGACCCTTACAAACAAAGGATTTAAAGACAAGAGGAAATTTATTGACGAGTTGTTGGGTTTGGTTGTGACGATAAAATGTGACTTAACGCATGGAGTGATCAGTGATGATAAGAATATGTATTTGATTGGTGGATTAACGCATGGAGTGATCAGTGATGATAAGAAAATGTATTTGATTGGTGGATTAACGCATGGAGTGATCAGTGATGATAAGAATATGTATTTGATTGGTGGATTAACGCATGGAGTGATCAGTGATGATAAGAAAATGTATTTGATTGGTGGATTAACGCATGGAGTGATCAGTGATGATAAGAATATGTATTTGATTGGTGGATTAACGCATGGAGTGATCAGTGATGATAAGAAAATGTATTTGATTGGTGGATTAACGCATGGAGTGATCAGTGATGATAAGAATATGTATTTGATTGGTGGATTAACGCATGGAGTGATCAGTGATGATAAGAAAATGTATTTGATTGGTGGATTAACGCATGGAGTGATCAGTGATGATAAGAATATGTATTTGATTGGTGGATTAACGCATGGAGTGATCAGTGATGATAAGAAAATGTATTTGATTGGTGGATTAACGCATGGAGTGATCAGTGACGATAAGAATATGATATCGAAAGAAGAACGTAT
The DNA here is from genome assembly GCA_016164225.1 of Gammarus roeselii. Classification (NCBI taxonomy): domain Eukaryota; kingdom Metazoa; phylum Arthropoda; class Malacostraca; order Amphipoda; family Gammaridae; genus Gammarus; species Gammarus roeselii. The sequence goes on along the minus strand of SDVV010027622.1, from coordinate 8,842 downwards.
GATTAGATTAGAGTGCCAAGGATTTCTAGTGCACTGGAGTCAATATCCTTCTTTCACCGAACGTCAAACCAGCGGCCAGCGCTGTACCAAGTCATCGACAAGTCATTGTTCATCTCCGGGATTGCCCCGACTCACGGTATGCTTAGGTCACAGATGTGTTCTACTCACAATAAGCAAGGAAAGCGGTGGTCCTTCGGGAAAAAGGAGTCTATCAGTAAGCGAGATTATGTATGATCAATTCATAACAGATCAGATTTCAGCTAAGAGGTGGGTTTCTCGAAGATAGTTAAGGAGCGGTTCCACACTGAATTGCTCATGGGGGAACTCAGTAAGCATTAGGCGGAGTGTACTAGGAGGGTCCAGGAACCGGCTCCTGAGGAAGTATGTGACTCGACATTCCGTCCAGGCGGGGCTCTCTGCTAAGACGTGAGCAATTGTAAGAGGGACTAAACAGTCCATGTAGCATGGGGAAGACGATGCCTCCATTAGGTGTCTGTGCGTTAGTCTGCTATGTTAAATTCTCAATCGGCATAAAGTTTTCTCAGTCCGTCGAGAACGGCTGCTTGAAGTAACCTATGGTGTAGACGTGTCTTTGATAATGCGCTATTTATTCCTCAAAGGAACATCAGACCATTTCATGTTTTTATTTCGCACAGCTCTTTTAATCGCTGGGTAAAAGTCTTTATATGGGAGTGGACGCTGTTCTGCTGGGTCAGGCGCCGCTGCAGCTCGTCGCGCCGCTTCGTCCGCCTGCTCATTGCTCACCACAACACAGTGGCCCGGAATCCAGCACAAACGAGCGTTCATGTTTATGGAGGACAAACGCACAAACCAGCGCAAGATTGCTGAACAAATGGCAATTGTTGAAGGTCTCCAAGGTTTGAAGCGCGCTAAGCGAATCACTAAAGATTGAAATATTGGTATCTGGAAGAGAATCGGCTTCCAAAAGGGCGTCGTTAATGGCTGTAAGTTTCGCAGTGATGACTGACGCTGATGGCGGGAGTCTCCCAGCGAAGACGCGCCCAGGGAGTACCACTCCCATAGCATCTTCGTCTTTCGGTCCATCGGTGCAAGCTACCAGCGTGATAGGTCTCTGTATGGGACATAAAAATAGCTCGAAGATTTTGGGGTACAACATCTGCCTTTCGGCCAGAAAAATAGTGAGGGCAGAGCATATTTTCTGGTATACGCCAGATGGGAATAGCATCTCGCGGGAGAGGGTGCACCATGATACGTGGCAGCCCAAGCTCAACAGTGAGATGTTCAATGCGCTGTGAGAAGCTCGTGGAAGGAGCCAGATTGGGGTGGAACCGTCGGATTGTGCTACATGTAAGGGAGGTGGGGCGAGTTAGGATATGGCCATAGAACAGAAGGCCGATTTGTTCTCGTCGTAAGGCAAGGCTAGGCTCACCGGTCTCACTAAGAAGACTGACAATGGAGGAGGAGCGGAAAGCACAAGTACAAACGCGAATTGCGGCTTTGTGAACTTGTTCCAGTGTTTTGAGAATATTTGGTTTCACAGAACCGTAGACAACGCTTCCTTAGTCCAGTTTGGACCGTATGATAGCACGGTGAAGGCGTAATGATGCTGTTCTGTCTGCCCCCCAGGTGAAGTGCGATGCAATCCGAAGAATTATAAATCGCTGTAAGCAGTCTATCTTCAGCTGCTGCACGTGGTATTTCAGTTTAGTTTCTGGTCAAATATTAGTCCTAGGAAGCAGACTGTTTGTAGGAAAGGGATCATTTCTCCATAGAGTCTGAGGTCTGGTTCTGTGTAGGTGCGGTACCGATGGATATGAAGTGCACATGTTTTGCCTTTTTATATTATAAAGCCTCGAGATTCTGTCCAAACAACCACCTGAGCAATCGCACTCTGTAGTTGACGTTGGAGTTGGGAGACAACTGGTGCCGATGCGTATATCATGAAGTCGTCAACGTACAGAGACCCATTCACGGAAGGGGGGACTATACCCGTGATCCCATTAATGGCAATCGCAAATAGAGTACACGAAATGACGCTACCTTGGGGGACCCCCGCATCTTGGGTATGTATGCTTGAGAGGTGATCACCAATTATGGTCCGGAAGACTCTCCGTCGGAGGAAGTTTTGTTTGAAGAAAGCCAAGTGAACAGGAGTCCAATCTGATGGATTTCTTGGAGGACGCCATAGCGCCAGGTTGTATCGTATGCCTTCTCAAGGTCACAGAAAACGCAAACAGTGTGTTGCTTGCGGCCCAAGGCCCCTCGGATATCAGTCACAACGCGTAGTAATGCATCTTGCGCTGATAGCATCTTTCGATTTGATTTGATTTGGGCCTCATTTCAACCAGAGCAAGCATCTTTCGAAACCCGAATTGTGATGGGGAAAGGAGTGAGTTTGCTTTTAGATGCAGAGTCAGTCGGGCATTCACAATCTTCTTTAGAACCTTCGCCACACATGAGGTGCGGGCTATAGGGCCGTAGCTGTGTAATTGACCGGTAGGCTTGCCAGGTTTTGGGAAAGACAGAACCACTGCCTCCTTCCACCTGTCGGGATAGGAGTGGGTAGGCCAGATTGTGTCGTAAATAAGATAAAAGAGAGTGCAGATGGATGTAGGTGCTGGAGCATCTCGTAGGAGAATCGATCTTCACCAGGAGCAGAGGGGTTGGAGGTGCAAATTGCATCGTGGATCTCGCGTACCGTGATATGTTCATTGTAAGGTATAGTAGAATCTATGGAGAAATCTAGATCATTTTGTTCTGCAGTATGCTTTGTATTACGGAAGGCTGGGCTGTACCCAGAATCAGAGCTGACGGAGTAGTGTGTTGCAAAGAGTTTAGAGACTTCTTGCGGATCGGAGTAGATAGTTCCCCCCATCCTCATGGTTGGGGAGGGGGATGAGAACGGTACTTTCCCGTAATTTTTCGTATGGCGAACCACACTTTAGACATGGGTGTGTTCACATTCATGGACGATACGAAGCTCTGCCATGATTCTCTTCGAGACAAAAGGTTCGTATTTCGTGCTCTAGCGGTTTCTCGCCTATACGGGATTTTATCTGCTATTGTCTTGGTGCGCTGGTATCGATTGAATGCATGCTTCCTCTGCCGTTTTTTCATTCCGCAAAGGTCGCTCCGTCAAGGTGTCCTTATTTTACGCGGTGTTTCCTTGGCTATAGGGATGCTGCGGTCTGCAGCGTGAAGGAAGGTACTATTAAAGTTTTCCACCATCTCGTCGCAGGATGTGTCCTGAGGTGGGAGAGGTGTTTCTGTATAAGCGGTGAACAATTGCCAGTTGGCTATACGCATTATGAATCGGAGAGCGGTAGAAGTATCTTCAGGATGGAAAGTAGTGATGGTGATGGGGAAGTGATCACTCCTATAGGGCTCCTCCAACACTAGCTTTGCGCAGAGGCAGTATCGTAGCCAATGACGGACAACTAACTGAGTTTGAAATTAACATCGCATACTGTTCTTCGCGTCTAAGCTCCAAAGTTTACAAGTTTCCAGGGTATAGAAACTTTATTTTGGTCTATCAAAATAAGAGCCGGTCACCGCTCTAAGCCGAATATCGCTCCGAGACCGAATATCGTCTCGTAAAGGTTAAAGTTTCCAACTAAATTGGAGAGATCGACTATCATCTCTTTAGAGCGAGAGCAATAAGGCACCTGAGAGGGATACCTTCTGGGAGTATCCCAGGCTCACCCGCCTTCTCGTGGTGTCCTCGTTATCCACCAACATTTATTTGTCCCTTCGTGTAAATACGTTTTGAGTTAGAAGATCCTTCCACCATCCCCCATTCAGTTTGTAGCTACATCCCCCCCTTGGTGCACAAAGAGGTGATCCCCCCACTGACACCGGGGTTTGTGAATTAAGAATCGAAACCAATTGAAATTAAAAAACAAAACAAAAAAATCGGTAAAAGAAGGGTGCAAAAAACAAAAAAAAAATGTTACAAAAATAATCTAGATTTAAGGTTAGTTTTAAGGGCAATTAAGTTAGTGTATATATTCGCATATACAACAGAAATAAAAGTAAAGGAGGCCCCACCTTCATTACCCAGAACCCCGGGTAGAAGCTGGGACCATACCATGGGCAGGACCGTGCCCTATCGGAGAGGGGCTGACGGCCCCTCCAGAGCGTCGCACTCAAACAATTCTGCAAGAAAGAAAGACGAGCCCCAAAGAAGTTTCTCATCTACCGGAGACCTGACTCGGGTCGTAATCGACGACACAGATGAACGCGTCTCGAAAATGGATGCGAATAAAACCGGAATGCAGAATACCCTGGGCAAGATATGCAAAATGATAGGCCTTCCCGAGCTGGAGAAAGAGGACTGCCCGGCGCCCTCCAGTGAAGTCGGCGAACGTCTCACTAAACTCGAGAACCTTTGTGCAACTATGAATGCCCGACTAGAGGAGTTGATGAGAAGGATAGAGGCCAGGAAACCCGTAACCCGTTCGTGTGTTTCCGCCTCTGCCCTTTCCGATAACATCGCTCTCCTCCCAGCCGAAACTCGTAACGCCCGAACACCAAAAAACACAAGAAGACAATACACGCGATTTGATGACCACAACCTTTTCAACAACGGCCTTAAATTCCCCGAACACTTGAAAATGACATTTGATGTCAATGACAGACCGGATATTTGCCCATATAAACTACGAGAAGAACTGGGCTCCATGACTGGCCGTCCAATTCTCAACATCACCGCCAGCGGTGACGATAGCTTTGTCATTAAAGTAGACACAAAACTTCAAAGTGACACTATACTCTCCAGAAACAGAATATGCGAAAAACCTTGCAAATCATAACACACCCAACTTTTTCCGTGAGTTCAGGCCTGATTTACATCGAGGATCTCCAGAGTGATGAAGTCGACGAATTCATCACCGGACTCTTATATACGAGGAATGTTGATAGTTGAAGCGAAAATCGCACCAAAAATCAAACCAAGAAGAAACACCACCACGGTCCTTCTGCTTAAATTCAATTGCCCCACCCCACCTAACTACATAGACATACCTTTCTTTGACGCCAAAACCAAGGTTACACCCTTCGAAAAACGTCCGATGCGATGCTATAAATGCCAGAAATACGGACACAAGAGCCAAAATTGTAACGAAAAAAAAGATGCTCACACTTCTCCCAGGACGACCACGATAAGCGAGGCGATCCCTTGTCGTGCCCATCCGAAGAACCTCACTACTTTTACTGCAAAGTAAACGGCCACCATACGTGACACGAAGACTGCCCCCAGGACAAGATTGAGAGAGAGATCCTGCAATACCAAACTGAGCACAAAATCGGGCGACGAGAGGCCGCAGCCGCGATTCGCTCCCCCCAAGCTGACTCTCCCACTCAGGAGAGAAAATCAGCATCATTCCCTACCCACTTCCTCATAACGCTTGAAGATAATGGTGCAAACAAAGTTGCCCCCTCAATGAATCCATTCGCCATGATAAAATCGCTTACCAAACAACTGGGAGGCAGACCGATAAACAAGAAGTATCTGGCCCACGTCGTTAATATTGAGCAAAGTAACGCTATACAAAGGATTAACAAAATAGACAAACACAAGGTAGCTGTCGAAGTACATCTGTTCTTCAATGCTACAAGACGAATTATATACACTTCCAACTACACTCCCAAAACTCACCTAAGGGCTTTTGCTGCAGGTTTAGCAAAGGATTATGGAATCACCAACGTTACCCTAGCAGAATGGATTAAACCACGAGACATCCACACCACCGCGTACCAAATCACTTTCCCAGGACGTGACACACCGGAATTCATAGAAATCCCGGGCGAACAGGGAAAAACAAAAACTTACCCAGTGGCGACATGGCCTGCTATGTGCAAAAAATGCCTGGAATACGACCACGTCATCAAATACTGCAAACCATACATACCCCAACGCTGTAAAAGGTGCGCCGGCGAGCATGACCGAAAGGACTGCGCAGTCCGCCAACCTAAATGCTACCACTGCTCATGCCTCCATGGGGCAGGTTACCGCGACTGCCCAAAGCAGATGGACCAAAAGCAATGACAATCATACAAAATGACCGCAGAGTCACACAAAAACAAGCCATCCAAATCTTTTATGACGAAAACGTAAACTGCCGTAATTTAAATTACGCCAAAGCAGGTAAATCTAACATCGCACTCGACTCAAATATCTCAACGACTACTACTCAGCCCATCATAATGTTTAAAAAAAAACTCCATAGAAGAGAAACGCGCTCGCTCAAGAAGCCAACACAAAGATCGTACTCCTTCATCCTCTTCCTCCTATAAGAGCACTCAGAGCCGAGAACGCAGTGAGTCTAGGAGATCATGTTCTACAGAAAGCGCACGCCCATGCGAACGCTCTCGATCTAGAACACCTGCGCCTCATAGACTAGAACACCACGAAAGTTCCTACAAACCACGAGACCGCTCCAGACCATCAAAATCTGGGGGTGAAACAAATCCGAAATGACCAACAACGCAATACTTCAGTGGAATTGCCAGGGACTTAGAAGCAAGAGAGATGAATTACTATCGCTAATCTCCACCCATAAACCTTTGGTGGTAGGCCTCCAGTAGATCAAACTCCGAGACACAGCCACCTTTTCTATCCCTCAATATGTCATACACCGTCGTGAAGGTCACAATAATGTGACTGCACACGGCGGAGTGGCACTTATGATCCATCAAAGCATACCTCACCACCTACTCCCTCTGAGATCAGAACTCCAAGCTGTCGCAGTGAAGATATGTATCTCAAGACCTATTGCGGTGGTATCTATCTACTCGTCACGTAACCACCACCTCACGGAGGCACTAATGACCGATCTGCTTAATCAACTGCATCACCCCGTACTTCTCCTTGGAGACTTCAACAGCTACCACGAAATGTGGGGATGCGTGAGAACAGACCCCGAGGGGTGATAATGGCCAACACCATAGACACTCACAACCTGGTCCTTCTTAACGACAGAAAACCCATACGGATCACCCTCGAAAGTGAAACCGTCATCGATTTATCAATCTGTTCCTCTACTTAAGCTCCCCAACTCGTTTGGGGAGTCCTGCCTTCAACATTACAGTGATTACAACCCAGTGATCATATTGCTCCTCACTAACCGACCAAACAATCTTAACACACAAGAACTTCGATTCAACTACCGGAAAGCCAGCTGGGAGGAATACTCGACACATGTCGCATGGGATGATGTGGAGGGCCTTCCCGAAGATATTTCAGAGCACGACCTTATCATACATCAATACGAAAAAATCCAAAGTGCAGCTACTGCATGCATTCCCCAATATGTACCCTCAACCTTTTTCCCAAAATGTTGGTGGTGCCCGGAGGTACAAGAAGCAAGGGATCGGCGTGACAGGATGTGCGAGGCCTTCCGCCGCGCACGTTCCCCCAGGAACCGAGTGGCCTGGAAAAAGGAAGCTGCAGTGTTTCGCAAACTTAGCGTGGAGAAGAAGCGAGAAAGCTGGACCCAACTAGTTAATACAATGAATCTAAACACCCCTCTTTCACAAGTGTGGGAAGAAATCAGACGTATCCAAGGTCGCCCCGAGCGACCTATCCACATACTGTCGGACGGAGACACTGTCTATTCTTCATACGCGGACATCGCGGACAAACTAGCTCAGACTTTCAGCCAGATATCACAATCAACAAATTATGCGGCGTCTTTCCACCAGGAAAAGATCCCAAGAAAAGGTGAGCTTATAGACTTAACTTCCACAAATGAAGAATTCTACAACAAACCTTTCTCCATCCATGAACTACAATATGCAATTGACCACACTCGTGAAACCTCACCCGGGCCGGACCGAGTGCACATCGACATGATCAAACATCTTCCTGACAACGCTCTCCAGCACCTACTAAATGTGTTCAATACGCTGTATTCAAATTCATTCTTTCCCAACCAATGTCGGGAATCCGTAATTATCCCGATACCCAAACCCGAAAAATGTCCCAGCGACCCACATAACTATCGTCCCATTGCTCTAACTAGCGTCCTATATAAGACTATGGAAAGAATGATAAACTCACGCCTAGTCGACTACTTTGAAATGCATGCAGGCCTTAACAACATCCAGTGCGGTGGCCGTAAGCGCCACTCCACAACGGACCACCTCGTACGACTAGAATTAGACATTAGAGAGGCCTTCGTCCGAAGAGAACATGTGGTTTCCATATTTATCGACGTTGTAAAAGCATACGACACTACGTGGAAATACGGGATCATGAAGGATCTCCACCGTAAAGGTTTGAGAGGTCAGATACCACTTTTCATCCACCAATTTCTACAAAATCGCACCTTCAGGGTCAAGGTTGGCGACACTCAGTCTCCGTCATATCCGCAAGAAATGGGCGTTCCCCCAATGAAGCGTCCTCAGTGTCTCTTTTTATCCTCAAAACCGATCAGTTAGCCGCCATTCTTCCCAGAGACGGAAGACTGCTCTCATCGCTATACGTGGACGACCTACAAATAAGCTACAGACACCACAGCCTCATAACGATTCAACATTAACTCCAGAAGTGTCTAAACCTAGTCGGGAACTGGGCTTCCCTAAACGGATTCTGATTCTCGCCCTCTAAAATTAAAGCATGCACTTTACCCTTGTGCCCGGTTTACACCTGAAACCAGCCCTAACGCTGCACAACACACCTCTAGTATACGAAGAAACGATCAAATTCCTGGGTCTTGTGTGGGATCCTAAACTCACGTGGCGACCCCACATTGCAGCCCTGGCGACTCGATGCAAAAGGTCGACGGGACTTATCCAATCGGTAACATCCCTGAAGTTCGGTGCCGACATGGACACCGGAATGACGTTGTTCAGAGCAATA
>SDVV010027621.1:0-12076 GCA_016164225.1 Gammarus roeselii | reverse complement strand
AATATTTTCTCATCGGACTCTGATTTATGTCTCACCATTCTGTCACACATATACAGCATTTACCCCAAGGCAGGTTTATGGGTAGCGTTGCATCCCTTGAAATATATTCTCCTTTCCGTATTCAACAATTTCATTGTTTCCTTCAACCAACGCAATGTATGCAATTTCACCGCTTAACCCTTGAGTTGTAGGATATTATAAACAGTTGATTTAGGATTTACGAACTTCATTAGTATTATTTACAGATCTTACTGTCATCACCATCAATGACATCTAACTCATTTTTCGATTACAACATGGCTCGTACAACCACCCATACCCAGCATCACGATGTCTAAGTTTCCTCTCAAAATCCATCATGTAATCCACCATATCTTTGTAGCGAATACCGAAGGCTGTTCTGTGCCCTTGCGTCCACAAATGTGGACGCATCTCAAAATCAATGTCATTCTGTTTTTCATCAATGAGGAATTCTTGCATATGTTCCAGGTTTTCTTTGGTTCTTAAAAAAAAAACGTTCCCCAACACCTCAGCTTTACTACAGTCATGATGATTCTCCACTCGGATCATATCAATTTCGAGTTGTGCTGTCTTATTATCCTTGAAGTTTGTTACATACGACTGAAACCCGTCGATGTCAGTTACCCAGAGCCGACTTCCTTTTTCCTTCATCCATATATGAATGTTATCTCCCACTCTTTTGATTCTTGTTTTACCCATTCTGACATAACTGCTTCTGTCAACATTTGTCAATATTTGTTCGATCCGTCTCATATCATCTTCGAAGATTTCTTCTTCCAAAACACGTAACTAATTTTTGTCACTTGAACATTCATTTTATCTATTTGAGGACGATCCGTCCGTACCCGCTTATCGTCCACGTAACACTGACAACAATCACGTCAAACAACTTGCTAGTATAATGCGTATGCAAATATTTAGGCCTATCATCACTCGCTTCGGCGATCAATTACGTACGTATGTATGTATGTCTTTAGACCTGTATACGTATGTACATATCAAAAACCTAACCTTACCTAACTTATGTACGGTATTTTGTCTTTAATATTTACAATCCATAACAAATTAGGTCCACTTGACTCTACATTTTTGATCTAACCTTTGCAGTTATGATACACACTTCCAGTTTTGATCTACCAAATTTTTCACGACAATTCGATGTTGCCTCCTACTTACACGTTATATGCAAATTCCTTGCTTAACCTTTGAGTCTTAGGATATTATAAACAATTGATTAGGGATGTACATGGTTTATTATTGTATTTTTAGTATTGATAACAGATTTTGCTGATATCATCAATGACTTCTATCTATTTTTCGATTACAGCATGGCTCGTATAGTCACCCAGTCCTGCTGGATGTATCGATATTTCTGCATTTTTGTATCAACATGGTGCGAACATACAACCGTACTCATCATCACTTTGTAGCAGTCTCCTCTCAAAATTCTTCATATACTCCACCATATCTTTGATACGAATTCGGAAACCCACTCCATCCCCATACCTCCATAAATGTAGATCTCCGCAATTCCATATATATTCATCTTCTTCTGTGCGGACTTTAATTATTTGAATACACGGGCACGTACGTATACAGGTCTATAGACGGGCATCCGTACATACATTGCTACATAATTGTCCGCCGAAGCGAGTGATGATAGGCTTAAAAATTTGCAAACGCATTATAATAGCAGGCAATATGACGCGATTGGAGTCTGTGTTACGTGGACGATAAGCGGAGACGGACGGATCATCCTCAAATAGATAAAAATGGATGTTCACATCTCAAAAATTTGTTTACGAGTGTTGGATGAAAAAAATCTCCGAAGATGATTTAGCTTGGCTCGAAAATATATTGACAAGAGATGAAGAAATCAATTATCTACAAATGCGGAGAACAAGAATCGCAAGAGCGGGAACTATTCTTCATATATGGAAGGGTAATGAAGAAAACAGGATTTGGGTGACTGATTTCGAAACATTTCAGTCGTATGTAACAGAGTTCAAAGAAAATAAGAAGGTATATCTTGAAAATTGTATGTCTCGAGCAGAAAATTTCCACACATGTAAGAAAGTTGGGTTAGTGGCAAGTAAATTCTATCTATGGAGTGAAGAAAATCTGGAGTATATGATGGAATTTCTTTCAGATAGAGAATGGAGGTACATTGAATTGGATAAGATTCAAATAATTAAAGTCCGCACAAAGGAAGAAGAAGAATATATATGGAATTGCGGAGATGTACATGTACGGAGACATGGGGATGGTGTGGGTTTCCGAATTCGTATCAAAGATATGGTGGAGTATATGAAGAAATTTGAGAGGAGACTGCTACAAAGTGATGATGAGTACGGTTGTATGTTTGCACCATGTTGGTACAAAAATGCAGAAATATCGATACATCCAGCAAGACTGGGGGACTCTACGAGCCATGCTGTAATCGAAAAATAGATAGAAGTCATTGATGATGTCAGCAAAATCTGTTATCAATACTAATAATGCAATAATAAACCATGTAAATCCATAATCAATGGTTTATAATATCTCAAGACTCAAAGGTTAAGCAATGAATTTGCATATAGCGTGTAAGTAGGAGGCAACATCGAATTATCGTGAAAAATTTGGTAGATCAAAATTGGAAGTGTGTATCGAAACTGCGAAGGTTCGATCAAAAATGTAGACTCAAGTGGACCTAATTTGTTATGGATTGTATATATAAAAGACAAAATACCGTACATAAGTTAGGTAAGGTTAGGTTTTTGATATGTACATACGTATTCAGGTCTGAAGACATACATACATACGTACGTAATTGATCGCCGAAGCGAGTGACGATAGGCTCAAAGATTTGCATACGCATTATAATAGCAAGTTGTATGACGTGATTGGAGTCAGTGTTACGTGGACGATAAGCGGGTACGGACGGATCGTCCTCAAATAGTTAAAATGAATGTTCAAGTGACAATAATTAGTTTACGTGTTTTGGAAGAAGAAATCTCCGAAGATGATATGAGACGGATCGAACAAATATTGACAAATCTTGACAGAAGCAGTATTGTCAGAGTGGGTAAAACAAGAATCAAACGAGTGGGAGATAACATTCATATATGGATGAAGGAAAACGAAAGTCGGCTCTGGGTAACTGACATCGACGGGTTTCAGTCGTATGTAACAAACTTCAAGGATAATAAGAAAGCACCACTCGAAATTGATATGATCCGAGTGGAAAATCATCATGACTGTAGTAAAGCTGAGGTGTTGGGGAGCGTTTTTTTTCTAAGAACCAAAGAAAACCTGGAATGTATGCAAGAATCCCTCATTGATGAAAAACAGAATGGCATTGAATTTGAGAAGATTCGAATAATTAAAGTTCAAGAAGAAGATGAATTACATTTGTGGACGCAAGGGCACGGAACAGCCTTCGGTATTCGCTACAAAGATATGGTGGATTACATGATGGATTTTGAGAGGAAACTTAGACATCGTGATGCTGGGTATGGGTGGTTGTACGAGCCATGTTGTAATCGAAAAATGAGTTAGATGTCATTGATGGTGATGACAGTAATATCTGTAAATAATACTAATGAAGTTCGTGCATCCTAAATCAACTGTTTATAATATCCTACAACTCAAGGGTTAAGCGGTGAAATTGCATACATTGCGTTGGTTGAAGGAAACAATGCAATTGATGAATATGGCAAGGAGAATATATTTCAAGGGATGCAACGCTACTCGTAAACCTGCCTTGGGGTAAATGCTGTATATGTGTGACAGAATGGTGAGATATAAATCAGAGTCCAATGAGAAAATATTCAGTCAATATTAGGATTCTGTTGTGGAAGGATGGGTTATAGCTTGAGTCCTCGATTGTTCGAAAGAAATGGGGTGACGAGGACTTGTAAACTTTGCCAAAAAGAAATAAAATTGAATTAACATAAATCGACGAGTAACGTGTGGAGACATTTGAAACGTTGTCATCGTGAAGAGTTTGCAAAAATTATTGGAATGAAAAAAACGAATCGACTGTGCAAGTCGTCAAAGGATGACTTGTCAGGAGATAATGAAGAAAAATGTGTTAGACCTAGTATGAGATGATGTCGTCCATTTGTATGATGATGGGAACAAATATGAATTACTTGTAATAATCAATCCATCTAATAATGGAAAAATCTGACCTCTCAAGTAACATATATGAGTCGAGATTGATTGCGAAGTAGAAATAATTAGGTGTCAAAAGTGCAAAGGATAGATCAAAATGTAGAGACAAGTGGAGAAATGTTTTATGCATTGAATAAACCAATGACTGAATACCGTACATAAGATTGGTTAGGGTCGGATAGGATGATTACTTCATTTAACATAACATAGTATGAAGCTGATGCAGATGAAATATCTTGTATCAACAGCAAGGGATGTTGTTCTATAGGATAGGTTAGGTTGGGACTGTATTAATGCATCCGGCAGTGTGTGGCAACCCTTTTGCACAAAAATGTTTGTAAATGCCTACATGGTAACTCATACATGTAGCAATGCTGTGAAGGTAACGATCCTGTATGTATAAATTGGAGTCATATCTGTACTCTTCAGATAACGATTCGCTTCCGGGGAAGAAAGATGCGGTCCAGTTTGATATGGACGAATTTTAACAGGAATGAAAAGACCGGGGTATGTGTTATTTGCAGTGCGGAGATAAAAATTAAGCAAATCAGGCTCCACATTCGGGTTTTGGCGTCATCTGAAAGGACACCATTATCTTGAATATGCTAATCTTAAAAATGAACGAGGAAATATGACCTCAAAGGATGCTATAGGCGTATTGATAAAACATAATAATCCGGACTTGGGTTTCCACTCTAATGAGAAAGACAGTGCTCAAAATAGTGCGAGCGTAAAAGAAAGTATGGTGCCACAAACACTCAAGCTAAGAATGTATGAAGATATTGGGTGAAAATGGCTAAATCGATATGGTGGGAGGAAGACCCGAGCTATAACCGAAATTGAAAATAATAAAAAATAAGGGTAAAAGTGGGATACTTTCAGTGGAATGGATATCAGTGACAGTGATATCGAGGATATGTCATGTGAAGAAAAATCTACAAACGTTGAAGGAAACCGAATTATCAAAATAAGGTAATGAAAGGGTGGCAAGTAAAAGTGTAAAACTGAATAATAAAATCGAATTTTCATCTGATTTTATTTCAAATATGTTGGTAATGAAGCATGAGAAGAGAAAGAATGCAGTCACGAATGTTTGAGTGCTAGGAGAATTGGGTATATAATGAATGGAAATGTGGATAAAAGCAAGGAGAAAAGCTGACACGATTTGATGTCACAAACATGTAATAGTGATTAAAATCCGCATCCTTGAAAAGCTCGCACGAACACCAATAGATCCGAGAAAAAAACACACCCAGATGATAAATCCTACACCGATAAGACGAGTTGACAGCTTCAGGTGAGGAATAAATATACTTCATTGATAAAGAAGCCACAGACTGTCACTGGTTCCAAGGATCAAGATAACACAAGAGAGCGAGGTCGAAGTCATTATTTATGTTTCGTCAAGATGCTCACGTCGAATTTTCGGTGTGAAAATGATATATTTTCGTAAAATGATATCCCATGTATATTTATGTATATATAAATGTGTCAAAATCTATTTTCAATAAAAATAATGTATCTAATAAATCTTTGTTTGCAATACCCTAAATTCAAGTCGATTGAACTAGCGTTGAAAATGCTCCAAACGCCTCTTGCCCCACGTTGGAAATGTGATAGATATTAGGCTAATAGAAGTTGTACACAGCATTCTAAGCTATTGTAGGTAAATATATCTTCTTAGGTGAAGGGTAGCCAAGTGTTAAATGGTCTAGGACCCCACAATTCAGTAAATCGTCTTCCAAATGATACAGTATACATTTGCAGGGATCAATACCGAAAAATCCATAGAGACGCATAGTGGACTTGCACCTCTTAAACATACATTCCTCCAAAATATCTGACATTTAGCTCTGAGATCATGAGAATAACGCTATTTTTTACTACGACACCATTCAAATCTATAACAAATTTCTAGACCTATTCCAGTCACGTATAATAATTCAGACAAATCTGGCATCTGATTCACTAGCTAATGAGGTCACATGGGTACAGTATTGGGAAAAATAAGTAGAGGTATAGTCAGAAGTATGACATTTTCGTATAAAATGATGAAAGCACGTCAACATGAACATTTTAGAACCTGTAAATGTTCATAGCCTATATTCAACATCAAGCATCTCACCGCTAAAAAACTCCATCAAACATCCTCTGAAAATAAGTCAAATAAAGCACAACTATCTAAGCTCTCCTAATAAATACCCCATATTTCTTGCAAAACTACATCGAATATCCTAACAATTTAGGTTCGAGCAGTAAAAATGTCTATTCAAATGAGACATTCAATAACAATCTAGTAATATATCATACCGTGCGAAATAGTACAATCATATACAGTATCGAGAAGCCCTTATAACATATATCTTTATAAACCGTACTAAGCAATCGTAAATAAGATATCGTAAGGAATCTGAAAGACATCGTAGGGCAACTGAATCCCCAAGATGGTCTTATCTCGAGATATGATCATTGTGTGACCACACATCATGAGATAAAATCGCTAATTAGCATTTGCGGTTTGAACACCGCCTGAGTCCGGTCGACCTCTCCCCTCTTCCTCACCCGTCACGGCCAGTCTCTATGTATCGTAAGCAACTCACTTGACCAGAATAGAAGTAAATAAACATATAACTTCAATATCCGAGAAATACAGCGAGTAAGTCAGACATACTAAAAATAATATACATCCTAACAAATACATCGGTCGACTCATAAAGAATATGCGTTCCTATTATCTCTACGTATCATCAGTAACTAACTTGATCAATTTGTCTTAACATAAAACTACAATGTCCGAGATATACAGTGCCTGAGTTAGACACAGTAACAAATAACAAACATCCTAACCAATACATTCGATAAAAGGTTCAAAGATCTAGTCATCCTATATCTAATTCCTTCACTAAAAACATATATCCTAATTATCACCAATCTAATTCCTTCACAAATAACATACATAGAGTCACTAATTTCCCAGAGCGACTTTCGCCGCTATTTTCCATGGCGACTTTCGCCGCTATATACTCTACTAACAAACGACATTCATGAACTGTAACATTTCATGTTATATCTATGCAATTCTCAAAATAAATATTAGATTGAAATCAGTATTGCAATGTTGAGTGTGCAAGAGTGGAACAAAATCTGAGGAGCTAGTGCTTTTAAATGCTGGCCTACAAGAAGGCTATGTTACCTCCATTGTCGATGAATGTAGACATTCATACCTTGATCTGCTGACTTCGAGATTTAAAGACTTACATGCTGCCTTGTAATGACCGAATTAGGGTTTTATGAGGTACCTTGCTTGTAATCCACCTCATGATCATGTACGACATTACCAGCAATATGACAGGTCTACAGAAGTATAAACCAATGGTCATATCATGGGTGGGTTACTCAGAATGTGTTGATGCGAAACATACTTTTGATTCGCCGCTGAAATGAGTATCCGATCTGCTACCAAACCTTCTAAAGTATCTGTGCAAGGCTTGAAACGATACATTATATGGTTTGGTAGCAGGTCGGATACTCATTTTATAAATTAAAAATATGTAATGCCGCATTTTCATGGAATAACTGTTTCAGTAAAACTGCAGTCAGCGAGCGGATGAGGATGTGAATAGCAAATTTCTTGACAGTATAACTGATAGCCAGGGTACTGACTTCCCCACTGGTGGCCAGGGTACTGACTTGCCCACTGGTGGCCAGGGTACTGACTTACCCACTGGTGGCGAGGGTACTGACTTGCCCACTGGTGGCCAGGGTACTGACTTGCCCACTGGTGGCCAGGGTACTGACTTGCCTACTGGTGGCCAGGGTACTGACTTGCCTACTGGTGGCCAGGGTACTGACTTGCCCACTGGTGGCCAGGGTACTGACTTGCCTACTGGTGACCAGGGTACTGACTTGCCTACTGATGGCCAGGGTACTGACTTACCCACTGGTGGCCAGGGTACTGACTTGCCCACTGGTGGCCAGGGTACTGACTTGCCTACTGGTGGCCAGGGTACTGACTTACCCACTGGTGGCCAGGGTACTGACTTGCCTACTGGTGGCAAGGGTACTGACTTACCCACTGGTGGCCAGGGTACTGACTTGCCTACTGGTGGCCAGGGTACTGACTTGCCCACTGGTGGCCAGGGTACTGACTTGCCCACTGGTGGCTAGGGTACTGACTTGCCTACTGGTGGCCAGGGTGCTGACTTGCCCACTGGTGACCAGGACTCTGACTTGCCCACTGGTGACCAGGACTCTGACTTGCCCACTGGTGGCCAGGGTACTGACTTGCCTACTGGTGGCCAGGGTACTGACTTGCCTACTGATGGCCAGGGTACTGACTTACCCACTGGTGGCCAGAGTACTGACTTGCCCACTGGTGGCCAGGGTACTGACTTACCCACTGATGGACAGGGTACTGACTTGCCTACTGGTGGCCAGGGTACTGACTTCCCCACTGGTGGCCAGGGTACTGACTTACCAACTGGTGGCCAGGGGACTGCTTACCCACTGGTGGCCAGGGTACTGACTTGCCTACTGGTGGCCAGGATACTGACTTGCCTACTGGTGGCCAGGGTATTGACTTGCCAGGGTGACGTGAGAGAAGGGAAAATTTAATGTGTGCTCTCGATCAAGTCACAGGGAAGATTAGGTTTTCATATGCTTATGCAGCCAATAAAAGAAGATATTTCCGGTCAACTCTAAGATGATAACACGTCTATGATCGAGCAATTAAGCATAAAAATACAAGCAAGTACTAATTTTAGTATGCTAAAGTTTGTGCACTCGCTCAAATTTTGAGACCGACATTGACATCTGTGAAATCAAAAACCTCTGACATGCCACAACCAACGCATCATTCTGTCATCTTCCCTCAAGCAAAAAAGGCAGCCTCGTAAGGCTATCAAATTACAGATCAATTTCGTTGGCGTCACTTATAGCTAAACAATAATTGGTGTAAGTTATGAACCAATGGATAGTGAGTTATCATGAGGATAATAGATGACTCAACGCTAGGATACAAGGTTTCCGGTTTCTTAAGAGCACATCAACCCAACTAGAGGAGTATTATGATAAAATATTAAACGCATTGAATGATGGATCAAATGTGGATAAGATTCACCCTCTATTTTGACTTGCCTTCGAGAAAGTAGATCATAGAATACTGTTATCATAAGTACATAACTCAGGTACCTAATTGAATATTTATGAATGAATCAAAGATTCTCTTCAATAAAGAACCCAAAGTATGATAGTGAATGGAAAAACGCCTGCACCAGTGTTAGTCCTCTGTGGCATCCTGCTTGCCTCCTGCTCTGCTCATAGTAATGACTAACCTAGCCAAACACTGTCCCCATTCATTGGTCTCCTGCTCTGTGGACGATGCCGGAGGACTAGGCATGTTGAATGATACGCGAGATGCGGGTAATGTTAGGGTGATCTAAAATAAATATTCAAGTGAACGAACAAAAAGAACATACAGTAAATCGAATAAAAATTTGAATTACTAGGATATGGAACATACTTACTTTAAGCAGTCTTGATATTTCTCAAGCAGTAGCGCGCCACTTGAGGAATAAAAAGCCTTGGGATTTATTCCTAAGAATGCAAAACAATGATTTGATCGAAGAACAAATTGCAAAGGTCGAGGTTAGTGTCACGAGACTGCGTTCCTGGGCATTGAAAGCTTTACATACAAGAAATTAAGGAACAATGTGGATTATTTGCTAGAACTTCTCCTACCAGTTATAGACGACTGGCCTCCTCTCTGAATCCTTCATGAATAAAATGATCTAAAAAGCCTTGAGCTCGAAGGAGCTTGACCTACTAAATCACAGAGAAAAGCGAAATAATTCATTGTTGCAGATTGACAGCTCTGATGTTATACGCAATGCAAAGATGTTTGAAAGATTACTGGTCATAAATATATGAACATTTGAGAAGGCGAGTAAGTTAAGGTCAATGTAAAGATCATAACGAGTATACCGATGAAAAATCAGACAAAGATTGTCAGGTTGCGATTCTGCAAAGTGTCAGAACTGAATGGCGGCATAAAGATGATACCAGTGTCATTTGCATGTTTTACGTGCCAGGGCTAAATTATTCAATCGAGTGCCCCTGGAAATACGTGAGATTTGGTGCGTGTCGCCAGTGTCAGCCACATCAAACAACTTGAGTTCTAATAGAAGATTAGACAAGTTTCTCAGCTTTGTTCCTGATCAACCTCAAGTTTGTGGACACCCTCACTGCGTGAGCAACACCACTCGTCAGCAGCGCTGTGCCTGGATCTGACGGGTGAATGTGGCAACTTGCTCTGAGCCACCGAAGTTCTCTTTGTGCTCAACAAGGCAAAACGTGTTGTTGATCCTGGGAATAATTTTTAGAGAAAGGGTTATCATCGCGATCAAAGATATATTATCGGTCTCCATGTGAGCATTTCATCACTGTATGCGATGCATTTACAGTGGAGGGAACCATGCTCTCCAACATATCGCTTATTGTGCCTAGTATTAGCTACGTCTCTATGAAACGTTATGAGGATTGTTGTTCCGCTAACGTACCGCGGCTCAAAGTAATGCTTGTTCGTTGATATCAAATTGGAATCAGAAATCATTGAACTCTCGACCATTGAACGTAACACACGTCACGACAAGATGATGAAGTGTTGGTAAACACAATAATAAACTTGAACGAGTGGGTGAGGTGGATAAAGAAGTCAACCAATAAGTTGGTATACGTATTCATGGATTCACATGTTCTTCAACTTGCTCTGATCATATTACTTCTACCACCTAGAGCGCAAGGCGAGCTATAAGTTGGCGGGTGCCATACCGGAACGACAACGGAGCCTTTGCAGTGCAGGCTTCCATTAGAAAGTTGGCTAACGTGCCGGGGACTATTGTCTTCCTCTGCTTTGGTTTCATTACAAAATGTAACCTGATTACTAGCATTCTTTGAATATTTACGTTTCAATCGCACGCTGAACAAAACGTGAACTGTTTGTCATTATATTTAACTTTTCGGGTCCGGCCGTAACTATCGTAGAAAGAATATCTGAAAGACGTTTGTTGTACCTTGACAACCTGGCCTCTGCAGCTGTTTTACATTTCAATGGAAGGAAACGAATACATGCTGATATTTTTACATGTATAAATACATTGTTCAATTATTGATGGTCGATTAAATGACATTTATGTTGGGGGTTCAGATGTTTCGTAGTAACTCTGCGTATTTATATTGCTTGAGAAGTAATGATATATACCTAAGATTTCGTAAGATGACTGGCTTTGTCATTTGATAATTTACAGTCGAGAAATATTCTCATAATTCTACGATCTGAATATGTCCATTAATTTTAAGATATTAGAATAATTGCTCCAGAATTATCGACAACTTAAATAAATATATCTAAGTTACGAAGAACCTAAATCCTTACGGAGAGCGATAACATATATCCCTGCTCATCTTACTGGCCCACAGAACCATGTTGATAAATGTTAAAGCTTGCACAACTTTCTAAATCGGAGCAAACGAAGAAGTTAAGTGCTGGATTCGGAAGTTTAATTAGACGTGATCCAAGAAAGAAAAAAAATACCGGGTGGTGTAAAATAAATGTTAAAAACCTTTCCTCGAAGACGGCAAGACGAGCGGGGGGAGGAGAGGCACACGCCTCTCCAAACCCTATTGTTAGGGTCGCTGAATGTGCGTGGCTGTAGTACGAGTGATGTAAAGAGGAGGGAGATTGGTGAGATGTTTTTGAGGAGGAAGTTAGATGTGTTGGCGCTGAGTGAGACAAAGTTGAAAGGTAAGGGCGAATGTGAGTTTGGTGCTGTAAGTGGAAGAAAGTCTGGTGTGGAGGAAGGTAGGGCACGAGAGGGTGTGGTCTTGATATTGAGTGATC
>SDVV010027620.1:0-12076 GCA_016164225.1 Gammarus roeselii | reverse complement strand
GAACAGCTGCCACATATGGTCCCTTGACCCCATCAA
This sequence comes from Gammarus roeselii, assembly GCA_016164225.1. NCBI lineage: Eukaryota > Metazoa > Arthropoda > Malacostraca > Amphipoda > Gammaridae > Gammarus > Gammarus roeselii. Next base: position 12,040 of record SDVV010027620.1, on the reverse strand, counting down.
TCGGTTATCAGAACAGCTGCCACATATGGTCCCTTGACCCCATCAATCGGTTATCAGAACAGCTGCCACATATGGTCCCTTGACCCCATCAATCGGTTAACTGAACAGCTGCCACATTTGGTCCCTTGACCCCATCAATCGGTTATCAGAACAGCTGCCACATATGGTCCCTTGACCCCATCAATCGGTTAACTGAACAGCTGCTACATTTGGTCCCTTGACCCCATTAATCGGTTAACTGAACAGCGGCTACATATGGTCCCTTGACCCCATTAATCGGTTATCATAACAGCTGCCACATATGGTCCCTTGACCCCATCAATCGGTTATCAGAACAGCTGCCACATATGGTCCCTTGACCCCATTAATCGGTTAACTGAACAGCTGCCACATTTGGTCCCTTGACCCCATTAATCGGTTAACTGAACAGCGGCTACATATGGTCCCTTGGCCTAGCGAATAATTTAACCGACAGACGCTTTGTAAAGTCTTCGACGGCTGAGGAAACTTTCCAGTCCTAGAAAGCCAGATACTTATCTAGATCGGCATGAACACAAATGTGTAGGATTCTCGATAAATATAGAGCAAGCAAGGTGACCAATATATTTTTTTCCGAATTATAGATTGATTTACTGATGTTGCGGACCCGTGATTGAGTGATTTGCTTGCGAATCGCTCCATAACTGACTGAAATTGATTTGATTCCAGTTATAAAATATTTTTCGAGTAGTTATTTTGGTTTTATATTGATCTTTCTATTTATACTGTATCAAGGTGGTGCTATTGATAGTGCGAGGCAATGATTAGATCGGTCGGCAGTACCGATAATGACCGGAATGGTAATCCAGTATCTCCGATGCCTCCTGAGTTGTCTGTTTGAACTGCGTTGGGGCTGATTATGTTATTCGGTTAGTACTAGATGGTCGCTATCGGTATAGGCCCATCCTGTGCATGCATGCCTTTACATAAACAAGTGTTCGCACCACAGAGCCTTCAGTTTGAATGAGGACGTGTGTTGGTAGGCTAGATTAAACGTTGACATCGTTGATTGTACCGGAGTGTTTAGTTGGACGACTTTTGGCGAGTTTTGTTTACTCGTATTTCGTGGTGTGGTTACAGAATAGGCCTTACGTCTCCTGCACATGAGTTCTAAAATGAAAAATTTCATCGCGTGAAGAAAGAAATAGGCCATACGTCTCCTCGCGATTTGTGATCGACATCCCTGCCTTCCAAAGGTGCAAGATCATAACTGCGAGTCCCACACCGAAAGGCTGAACGCTCTCGCCGTCCAGGATTATTCTGCAGACGTTGCTATTTCGGCGAACATTTAGGGGAGATTCAAGGCTCCATTGGAAGTTTCACGATTTTTTCTGCTTGAAATTTGAAGCTGCAAATGTAAGTTAGTTTTACAGTTTTGTTATCCTTCATTTGTTCAATTTTCGAAATACTAAGGGATTTTCCTGTTATGTCATGCTCTGCATTCATCACATTTATCTCTGATGTGTTCTCCGTCAAACAAATTTTCCATTGAGGACCGACGTACAAACTTTCGAATTCCTTTCCTGTGAAATTGTTTTATTGCGCGTTTGTTTTTATCCAAACCGTGTCGGCCTCATATTCATAATACGCATTTAAGAATGCCTCGCATGTACCAAACTGAAAGGCCTAATGGAAGACACAATTGCTCATGAATTTTATTGTATCGTTAGATCAGGTAATGCTCATATCCCGTACTAAGTTATTTAAATTTTGATCCGTTGAATCCGATAAAAAATTAAACAACTTTTAGCCCTGTTTTTTTGGGGTTCCCTTGGCACTCAGTTTCCACCAGTCGAAGGAGAGAAAAGAAGTTCAGAAGTACTAAATTTCTTCCGAAGAAAAGTTTCAAGCTTTTATTATAAGTTTTAATAAAAACAAGCTTAGGGACATAAACGTATGCATCAAGAACGCTCAAGAAAAAACACCCAGCAGTTGTTCGCTCAAGCTAGATCAGTGTGTAGAGCTAGTAGGAGTTGGGCGTCCATTTTAGTCCCAAGTTAATGCTAGAGGAAAATGTAGCTTCGCATGATTTTCTGTTTTCACTTCGTATTTCTGAAACATCGTGACCCTTTTATTAGATACAAATGGGAAATAAATTGGGGTGGTGTGAAGTCTAGCCCATCTTCAACGAAACCATGGTGTTTAAAACAAGCCCACTCACAGCTATACAGACATATACATTAGAGATACAATGCCGAATCCCTCATAAGGAGTGTCCTACGGTTAGAAGCAGCTAGCACTCCTTTCATACACTCACACACAAACCAAAACGTAGCCCACTAGTGATTAAGGTTCGGCAAGGACTCTCAACACACACTTTGAGTCGAGAGTGGGGTCTGAAATCTGTACCGTCAGAACTTCTCTACAGCTTTCACTGCTTTACACCTCCTGCGTCATAATTGCCGGTCCGTCCTCAACCCTCGTGCATCCCGTTCCTCAGCGAGACACCAACGGCATGCATGAATGCGCATCAGGGCCGCATCAAAACTCATTCATTCAAAGTCACTCTCCACTCACGCCTTTCTATTGCACACTCTCTCGCTACCCCCAAACTGATGTCTCTACTCTGTGAAGGTTGCCTCGCGTTATCCATCCACCTAACCTTAGGTCTTCCTCTAGGGCTTCGTTCACTCACCTTCGCTACCATCAACCTTTCACCAATTTCCCTCCGTCCATCCTCACCATGTGTCCGAACAAGAGCACGCGAATCTGCTCCGCCCTCTTAACTTTTTCACCACCTCCGTCCTAATTCGAACAACTTCATTATTGATCTCATGCCTCTGCATCCCTCCAATTAACATCTTATCACGGAAACAGTCGACCTTCTCCTCTCAACTCGATATAAACCACTACTAATAGTTTCTTCGCACTTGCTATGCCAACCTGGTCCTGCCTGAAGAGCTAATAAGAGCTGTGTTTGAGCTTACCCTTCTTAGGCATATGTTCACTAATTGGTTTACTGAAGGCTGTAATTATAATCACGATACACCAAACATTCCAAGCTGTTTTTGACGCTATTAATTGCTCTCACGTTATTAAAACACTCTATCCCATGGATATAAACTGACAACAGAATTTTGATGACACGTAATGTAGACCAACGTCAAGTGAGGTTTAGTCTGCAGCAAAAATTTGTATACTCTACGAAATCCTTAACAGTTTTGCATTGAATAAGGTCTAATTAACTTGTATGTTAGATCCTGCGTCAAGATTCGGATTCATATAGATTTTCTTATAGTAATCAACAATTTCCTTGGAATACTTGTTCTGTTCCAGATGACTGAAGCCAATGGCACCAGCGATGAGGGGTGCATGGATTCCGCTAAGTGTTTGTGTCTCCTCGAAGACCTCGACAAAACTCGCTCCTCCGCAGCATGGCCCGCGCTGTCCACTGCTCTCGCGAGCGTTATCCTATCAGCTACCATCGAAATAGACACCTGGAAACGAGACGATTTCGTGATCAAGTCCGAGGCTGAGACCATTCTTGGTTTGATTATGCGCATAACGCACGAGATCAGTTGCAGGGTGTGCTTAGACGACATTGAATACGTGCAATTTTCCTCCAGTCAGTTGCTGAGTGAAGTGACAATTTGCCGAAATTTCGTGAGGATGTGCTACAGGGCTTTTGTCCAGGAAGCCGTGAAAACGTATGCCCTTCCTTTTGATCTAACGTATAACGACGATGTTGCTAAAATAACTGCTAAAATGACCGTTAAGTCAATTTTCGAAAAGAGGCCTGAGGGTAAATCGACGGACTCTCCTTTGTGGAGTAAACTTGAAGAGATCGACTCGTCGCGTAGTTTGTTTTCCGCCACGTCCGTATGGACGTGTGGAGGAGGCTGTGGGGAATACCTGGAAGAAAAAGGAAATTTTGCCATTGTAGATAGCTGTTTTCATCTCTTTTGTATTGGCTGCGCGAAAAAACATTTCGATGTTCTCGGCTATATGAAGAGGTGAGGAAAAAAACGTTAAAACTTGTGCTCTCGAGTTGGAACGAGTATGTGTAGTCTCTCTCATATACTCTCATTCCTACTGTGTTAAATACGACATTCGAGTTCATTTGACTTTTCCCGGTCGTACAAAATACCTTTTATTAATAAAATTGGTTGTTTAAATCAAATTGAGAAGGAACGTACACATTATTATTAATACAAAATCATTTATTTTCCTTTTCTAGCTATAGGATATGAATTCATATATTTATCAAAAAAATATATACAGCCTATTGAAAGCCCGGCGTTTCGCCTTAAAGCTCGTGGTATGTTGATTTATACAACATATAGCGACACAGTTAAAATTGGACAAAGATTGAACCAACTGTTTTCGAGATATCGCCTCTTGAAGTTGACGGTAACTGACGACGTCATAAACTTTTTCTGACAATTTTCTTAGGAAACTGTTTATGACGTTACAACCCTTCAACCCGTGAGGTGATTTCTCGAGGTGATATCTCGACTTATTCTCTTTTTTTATTGCCTCACATTGTTGCATGTATCAACATGAAACAAGTAATTTAGGCATGACGCGCCGTGGGCCTTTATTGTCATAAATGTAGGTTACGTGAAAAATGTTGTATGTAGAGTTGCTGAACCGGGTTTCATAAGGGAAAATTGCCCCCTCGATCAAAGACATCCTTGACTACAGCAGGATTGATGGCTCCCCATTGGCCCTATGAATTACCATTGGCTGTTGCTATGATCAACGTTTTCAACCTGTCAACTCCATGGCTCTGTGGCACACACCGTGTTACATCCCCTTCCTCATTTTTCATACACTTTTTTTTTGTGTTCAACGATCATTCAACTTTGTTATAACTCTGATATTTAATCGAGATTCCCCCATTGAGATAAGTGTTTTTCCGTTTGAAGAAACAAGGATGCGTCACTGTTGTAGTACCTGTATCATACGTCTCTTTGATCTCTGGCGCTTTATTTTATAACTCACACGAGAGCAGTTGAACGCTTTCATAGTTTCATCCTAGAAAAGGTGAAGATCAACCAAAGTACAATAAATTGCCTCGTTTTCAAGATATCACCTAACAGTCTTCCTTCCTTTCAGCCGGTGTCCCGAGTGCCACTGTGATGTGACCGCGTGGACCGACAACAGAAACTTCAAGCTCTTCAAGGCTCCTGCTCTGAAGAAAAACATGCGCAAGATCTTCAAGGAAGTCGCACAGAACATCAGTAGTTACGGATACAAAGAGTACATTTGAGTGTCGCATTTGCGGTGGCTGTTCGACGACAGAGAGGGCAGTAAAACTGTTTACATTACGCCGCAAGTGGGCAATGGATTCGATTTGATACGGGTGTATTCTGGATTCACTTTTTCAGATGGTGCGACCTGTAGCTGGGGCACATGTGATTTTCCACCGCATCCACTCTACGAAACCCCTTTTTTACCTCTTCAAAGGCAGCTGGTCTAGGATGTGGGTCGTTTAATCGAACGCGCCTACACAGAGCAGCTAGAAAAATTGTATTATGCCTGGTTGAAGTAAATGAGATCAAACCTTTTTTGTGGCGTCTCTCTTCACTTGTCAGATTATTTCTCCACGAGTACGATTTGCTAGTGCGAGGCTTGGATTTCTTCCTTTTATATTTCTTGAATTTCTTCTTTTTCTTATAAACTAAAATTTCATTTATTTGCAAGTTATGACAACATATGATGCAGGCATCAGCACTCGTGACTGCAATAAAGAAATGACTTGCGATTGATCGAACAAACAAACGCAGCAGCGAGAAGATTGTTTCTTGGTTGAAATCAAACAGCAACTCGGTTCGTCTGAATCGAACGGGCAAATACACCATCACTAGTGATTTTGTAGTGGAAATTATTTTGGTTTGATGCCCGCGACTCAGCTGTTGTTCTTGTTGTATAGTACTGCATGGCTGAGCTCATTGATATATGATGTATTAGGCGAGAAGTATAGTGAGCAATGTGTATATTTACGCATCAGTAATTTGTTCACAGCGTGTATTTAGAGCTGTGACAGTTGCGCAAATCCAATTTTGATAGAAAATTTGCTGTAATCCATTTAAAGTTTGGAAAAAGTGAAAGAAATTGAAGCGGTGGCAACCATGAAAATTTGTAAAGCGAATAACTATACAATTTTACTGAGATATGTACAGTAGCGAGCGAAAATTCGTTTATGATTTAAAACTAAGTGAAATCTTCATTGTCCATTTTCCGCTCTATATTTGAACTCGTCGGAAATGTGATTAATGTTACCCATTAAGAGGCTTTGTCCACACATAATATCGTAAGGAATTTCTACATGAAGTTAAATTTAACGTGTGGAAAGTCGAATTTGTATTTTTGGTTAGAAGCTAACCATAAACGAATTTTTGCTCGCTATGGTACAGTTGCGGAAGAAAATTCGTTCATGGTTAAAATGTAAAGGAAAACGCTAATTGAACTTATCCCACGTGGAATTAACCTTATTTTTTTACGGTTTTATGTCTGGACATTCCTTCAATTTTGATAATATCAATTAAACTTTCCATGACTTCAAATATCGAGCGAAAAAGTATCAATGTGTAAGCGATTGCGAATGTCTACCCAAGCTGCTCAAGTGCCAAGATCATGGAGCCTACCAAAGCAACACCAACTCTGCGCATACCAACCCGGGTTATGACCACTGAGCCAGGCTCACCCGGGCTATAAACTAAAACCGTGTACCTCTGGCGTACTGCTCTCTGGCTGGCATCCGTTACTGGCTTTTCCACCTCTGGGTACCTCTCGACCTGTGCCGCAGCACCCCTACAGGCTTCGCTCCCTAACTATAGCCACCCAAACCCATTATTTTAGTATTTTATTCTTTCTTATTTCTTGGGCTCTATTATTTATGTGACCTTTTTCATGGTGATCAATTTTGAATTATTTATATAATTGTGTATCGTTAGACGCCCGCAGGGGCCCTAGGTGGACTATGCGGTGTGTTAGTTAGTCTAGTCCAACCTACGGTGGAAGAATTTGCGCTCTCCTGGGAGCCTAATAAATGTCTGAGCACAGCTAGGCGTTTTGATCGCTAAATGGTGAAATAATGTTGATGTCGGTCTTAGAGAGTGAAAGTCTTGAAATGCACTGTGAGTGGAGGGGACGAGGCGAGTCGATGCAGTTTGAGGCGAGTGGAGACGAGTCGATTGGCGAGGCGACGAGTCGAGACGGATCGAGGCTGGTTGAGACTAGGTGACCCGGGAATGGGGGGTACTCGTGGGACCCGCGAGACTCGAGGGACCCGGGGTTTCGGGAACCCGAGGGACTCTTAAAACCAGGAGGATTTAGGGTGACTCACTTGGACCCTTGCGGGGCCCTTTGGGACACCCTTGAGACTTTTTGGGACCCCTTTGAGTAACTTTGTGACCCGCTACCGCCCTACGGGGGAGTCTGCATTACCTTCGCGTTGGGATTCCGGTGGAAAATGGAAGCAACTACTACTACTTTGTGACCCGCTTGAGGCCCCTCCGAGCCCTGAAACCCTTGTTTCCCTCTCCACACGCTGTAAAACCCATGCACAGAAAAACGTAGATATGTGAAATGCTTGAGTAGAACAATTAATTATTACAGTCCACGGAATACTGGCACAGAGAGCGAAGGTCGCGTCGAGGCTAGTCGAGGTGCGTCGAGATCAGTCGAAACATGTTAAGGCGAGTCGAGTTGGTTGCGACGAGCCGAGACTGGTTAAAATGATTCAAGACAAGCAGAGATGAGCTGAGACGAGGGGTCTCGGGGGACCCGGGGAGCTCGGGAAGACCCGGGGGACTTGGGTTACCCTCCGGGATACATCGGGCTCTTTTGGGACCCAAGAGACCTATGCCCCACCCCTCCACCCTATTCCCTTAAACAATAAGTGCGAAATCGATAATCTGAGCAATTTTTCTGCCCATGACGAACCTGCCCTTACTTTCTTCTTCATGATCCACAATTTTGTCCTGTATAATAATGCTGGTGTATATGTGCGGGAGTTTCTGTTTGTGATTTTGTGGATGGGTGTTTTTTCTTCCGTCTGTGCTCGCTCGCGCGTTCACGGACCACATGTAGTTTCTGGGGTTGACCTGGACTGCGTAGATATGAAACCTTGTGACGCGTTGCGGTTGGAGTTTATCTAATCCGTGAAGCCATAGAACTTGTACCAATTTCGACAATACTATCTGTGCGCACTGGCGCGCGCGCGTGCATATAACTCATGGAGTTCTGACTGGTTAGAGGCGGGGATTCGTTTCGTCTGAATAAACAAATTGTACTTCTGCCAAACTATACCACGTAGCTGTAAACATTGTGTTGCGTTGCTGTTGGATATGGCTTTGTCCGTTTAGCCGTAAGCCTTGTACCAGTCTCAACGATGATACCTGTGTACACTAGCGTGCGTACTCTTTAAGTTCTAAATGATTGGAGGCGAGGATTCGTTTCGTCTGAGTCTTACCAGAATAAATGAAGCGTACTATAATCGACCTTGACCGCGTAGCGTTCTAGGTCGTGTTGCGTTGCTGTCGGAGCTAACTTTGTTCGTGTAGCCGTAAATCTTGTGCCAGTCTCCGCGATGATACCTATACGCACTAGCGTGCGTACATATCACTTTGAAGTTCTAAATGATTGGAAGCGAAGTTCCGTTTCGTCTAAGCGTTTTTCTTGTGCGCACTAGGGTGCGTCTGACATTGCTAAAATTTTCATTTCTCTCTAACTTCAATAACGTTGTTTATCTCGCACACTGAGGCGTGCGACACTACTGGAATCCATGATCATCGAGCCCTACGAGAAAGCCTATTATGACTCGCGTTGAGGCTCTGGTGGAAATGAGAATCAAAGCAAATCAAAACCAGACCCTGGGCGTCCTCTGGGTTCAATTGCGGGTTTGGCAAATGCAAAGCCGTGTTGGACCACAGGTCTCCCACTTCACCTTGGATTCACCTTGGCGCCTCTCACCCTTTTCACCGACTGGAGACTGTTCCTGAACAGTGGAGGCTGTCCAGAAGTGGGGTTACACGTCAAGGATACTGAAGATGAACCTGCAAACAACGGGCCATAAGTTGGCTAATAAATGCATACCTGAACATCCTCAGACCCCCAGGGTACCCCACCCCATCTCCAGTCAAGGACAAGAACACACGAGGAAGCCACGCTCACAATTTAAGATTCCACTTAATCTTTAATCATGACCGAATTTTCTGTCGCTACTGTACAGTACCGTAAAAAAGTCGTTTATGGTTAGTCTATAAACGAAAAAAACAAATTCGTCTTTTCTCACGTAGAATTTAAGTTGATATTGAAATTTCTTACAGTACTATACGTGGACAAAGCTTCTTACAGTATATACAGTAGTCAACCTAAGAATACGGGGAGAGAAATTCGTGATAGAAATTAAATGCACGCATTAAATCGTCCTAACACGGACTCTTTAGACGAATCTATGTTAGGAGTACTTGACCTTGAATAAGCGTCTGGAACACATGATGCCGAATGAATTGATATCGGCTTCTCACATGCAGGCTGGATAAGCGACGTACATTTCGAGATCTAAATTTATCGTAGGCACAACTTCCAGGTTTTCAGCAAAAGCAAATGCTTGGATTCTTTAGCTACTCAACGGCCGGAGAACTCATGCACGCTAAGGGTTATACGTGAACTGAAGAGAAATGCAAGGGTCAGATGAACATATGTGTGTGAGACACATCCTAAGTAATTCATTCTCGGATCAGAGATTTACAATGGGATGCCGACGAAAAGATGAATTGTGGTCCAAGACGTTTTTTGACGTGTTGTGATTGAAGTAGAGTGATGAGTAAGTTAATGTGTTGATAGACAACTTGACGGGCATGATAGTGATCAATGATTGGCACACCACACACAGAGGATATGTGTGTAGGGGTTTGAGATTTGTCGAAACTTTTAATTAGCGCGCAAATCACATTTGTTCACGTACCAATTATTAACTGCAAGCCCCCTAGATAGCACAGGCTGGTCCCTAGTTTGTGCTGAGGCCTTAAACCGTAAGTTTGTATTGCTTGCAATCTGTCGTGTAAATTGAAATTCTAAATTAAAATCTGCAAGGCCGGTCAAGAAGCCTTTGGAAATGAGCCCCCTGGCCCCTTGTGTGAACAAGGGGGCCGATGAGGGGAAGGAAGGAACCTCATTTAGAAGGGGCCAACATCCCCTCCGGAGTGACGAAGACCAAGATCCCAACAGCCAAGAACGTCAACCTCTCCAAGACGACCAGCGCCACTTAAACGAGGACAACCGGACCAACTACCTCATCGAGGAGTTGATCAGAAACATTTACCGAATTATGAATATACAAAACCAGACGATTGGCCTCTCTGAGCAGGAAGCTGAAGACATCCTGCAGGACCCAGCACAATCGACGACCGTCGAGCGAGACTCGAGGGTCATATCAAAGCTATATTTCTTCAAATCCACGAACTTGTGAAAAAATGACAAGCCAAAGCCCCCGCAACCTACTCAAGGGCCTCTACCACCACTTCCGATGACAACCTCGACGACTCTCCACACCACAAAAACTCCTACCTAGCTCCAGCAATTGCTAGGACCGTTGTTGAACACAACCTGTTCAACGACGGTCCCAACTTCCCCGAACATTTGAAAATCACATTCGACACCAAAGACAGACCGGATATTTGTCATTACACTCGTTGAGAAGAAATGGGCTCCATCACTGGCCGTCCATTCCTAAGCATCACTGCCAGCGGCGACGAAGGATTCACCATCAGAGTGGATAGATAAGAAACTTCAAAGCGACACCATGCTCTCCAAGGTCGGAATATGCCAAAATCGTGCACAATCGTTCCACACCCGACTTTCTCTAAGAGCTCAGGCCTGATATACATTGAAGATTAATGAGTTCATCTTAGGACTCGTTCATTACGAGGACTGTATCCAAAGCAAAAATCGCACCAAAAATCACATCAAAAATGAATATCACCACAGGTCTCTTGCTGAAATTCAACTGTCCCACCCCACCAAGCTACATCGATGTACCTTTCTCTCCCATCAAAAGCCTAATCCCTGACCCAACCTACCGTAAAAAACTTATCGCTTTCGGAAAGCACACCGGACTATACGAAGCTGTCTAAGCCCCAAACACCTGTGCAAATGAGACGGACTCTCCACCCCATTACGCACAGAGAAAACAATACATTAACGAAGATACGCGTTAACTCTTTACTCTATTATACGCGCTAATATGCGAATATGCCACAATTGAAATATGTGCTGGGTTTCATCTTGACAAGACTAATATTTTTGCACTCGAGGCTGTGCGAACTTACCTGAATCAATGACGGTCGCACCCTACAGGGGAGCCTATTATGACACGTTGAGGCTCCGGTGGAAATGAGGCTCAAATCAAATCTCTCCCACCAAAACCTTGGTTACACTCTTTGAAAGACGCTAAACTGGTGTCTACCCACTAAGAGCAATTCATCTGCATACATTAACGGACTGGTTCTCAGTCATCAACTCTTGTATAACATCCCGATAGAACGACTTTTAGCATCAGAGTGGACAAAAAATGCTTGCAGTCAATTTCTTCGTAGGAGAATGGGAAACTAAGTTTTCCAATAGAAGAGACCTAGTGTTAATCAACCACTTGTGCGCGGGACACATGTGTGTGACCCACAACCACCTAATGGATGTAGACATGAGACCGGACGCGCCACCATGCTCTGTGGCTCATGGATTGTAATGCACTCACAGCAGCCCGCCGAGCATTCTTAAGCCTGTAGAGGACAAGTGTCCCTACAATTGGTATTAAAATAAAAAGGTAAGCACACCTTGTTCATGGTGCTCATTCAAATAGACCGAATCATGGGAGACGACATCTGAAATGTAAGTTTCAGACCACTAGTTTGAACTACTCTGCTAGCGGCAACATCGTGTAAGCCTGCAGCAAGGCATTGAACCAATTCACTCATTCGATAATATTCTTAAAGCGTGGTTGGTTCAGTGAGTGTCCGCCTGCCAATACTGGGTAAGTTTTTCAGTGTATATT
>SDVV010027619.1:0-12076 GCA_016164225.1 Gammarus roeselii | reverse complement strand
ATATATCTGCTCACAAATACAGATACAGACACTAGGCCGCATCCCACAGAAAGGGGGGTGGCCGACGGCAAATAGCACCTCACACCCTCATACGCTCACACTCACACAACTTAGCCCTTTTATGCTCAAGGGTCCGGCCGGTACCCCCTCAACATGCACTCTGAGAAACGAGTGTAGTCCGAGGATCCGTCGTCAGCAGCAGGGCCCGACAGTTTTCACTGGTTTACCCCCGCCGCGTCATAATGGACGGCCCCCCCCTCACCCACGACCATCCCGACAAAGGGACGCCAAGGATGGGAAAACACATCAGAGCAGCGTCACAATCAACCATTCACAACCATTCTCCACTCACGCCTGTTCATTGCACGCTCTCTCGCCACCTCCACATTTATGTCTCTCCTTCCTAACGCCTGCTTCACACCATCCATACACCCAAGCTTCGGTCTACCTATGGGCCTGCGACCACTCGCCTCCGCATTCATCATTCTTTTCACTAATCTCCCTTCATCCATCCTCTCCATGTGCCCGAACCATCTCAGAACACGCGAATTCACTCTGTCCTCCAACATCTTCACCATCCCTGTTCTGATTCGAACCACGTCGATGGTGATCCGGTCTCTCAGCGTTACTCCAGTCATGCTTCTCAAACATTTCATCTCGAAAACATTCAACCTTCTTCTCTTCTCTGCTCTCACACCCCAAGCCTCAGCTCCGTAGAGTTCAGTTGGGACAACAACACTCTGATACAGCCCTCTCTTTGCTTCCATCCCCAAAGTCCTACAGCTCATTACACTCTTCAGTGCACCCAACACTTTACATCCCTCCTTCACTCGCGCCTTCACTTCAGTTCCCACTAGTTCAGTTATCTCCACATGAGAGCCCAGATACTTAAAACACTAAACTTCCTCCAAGAGCACTTCATTTAGGGTGACACTAATTTTGCTCGCATCGACAGTCCTCGAGCATCTAATTACTTGACTCTTACCCACATTTACTCGAAGCTTCCTCCTCTCACACACTCTCCCAAACCCAGACACTAGCCTACTTAGCTTCTCCTCTGAATCCGCAACCAGGGCCGTATCATCAGCAAATAGCAACAGGCTCAACTGCCAACTCCACCCATTCGCTTCCAACAGTTCCAATCCATGACCCAGCACACTCGCTTTCACCTCCCTGACCACTTCATCCATATAGAGGTTGAACAGCCTGGGAAACATCACGCAGCCTTGTCTCAGTCCCACTTTCACTATGAACCAATCACTCACCTCACTTCCCACTCTGACACATGCTCGGCTGCCAGCATTGAAACTCTGCACCGCTTTCAACAAATGTCCGCCCACTCCATACAAACGCAACACCCTCCATAGAGCTTTCCTGTAAATCCTGTCGTATGTCTTCTCCAGATCCATGAAGGCCCAGAACACATCCATGGCAAGGTACTTCTCACAGACCTGTCTCACTGCAAAAATCTGATCGGTACACCCTCTACCACTCCTAAAGCCACACTGTTCCTCTCCAATTGCCCAGTCCGTACAGTCTTTAATCCTTTTGATCAGTACTCTTCTTTGCCCTTATATAGCGGAACAATGCAGGCACTGCTCCACTCACTCGGTACCATGCCTGCCACAAAACACAAGTTCAGTAACCTCACCAACCATTCGACAATCGTTACTCCACCCTTCTTCAGGCACTCGGTCGCAACGCCATCCAAACCGGGGGCTTTCCCTGCTTTCATCACGTCCACTGCCTCCTGCACCTCTTTCTTGGTAATATCCGCCACAAGTCTTTCTCCCAAAACTGGCATCTGAGCACCATCACCCACAGCAACAATGTCAGCATCTCTGTCATCCTCGACATTCAACAACTCATCAAAATACTCGGCCCACCTTTTCCGTATATCACCACTATCCAACAACAACTGGTAATTTTCATCTTTCATCACTTCTTCCTTTCCGGTCTCTCCCTTTCTCACTCTCTTCACCTCTTTCCAGAACATCTTTTTGTTCTCCTCAAAATTCTGGCACAACCGTCTGCCCCACCGGGCATCAACGTCCCTTTTGGCTCTCCTCACCACCCGCTTCACCTCGTTTCTCCTGTCTTTGTAGCTTGCATAAGCCATCACCGACTTCACCTGCAACCACTCCTCAAACACTCCTCGTTCCACCACTCACAACCTTTTCTTCTGCACCCGCTCACACGGGCGCACCACTCACCTTCTTCGCACATCTCAGCAACGCATCCCTTAATGCCCCCTATTCTTCCTCCACATCTCTCAGGCCCTGTCCTCTTACGTTGTTATATTCTTCCCTCAACGCCTGCTGGAACTCTTCGGTTCTACTTCTCACATTCAGTCCACTCACTTTCACTACCACTCTTCCTCCTCATACTCGTTTGTTGCCCTTCCACTTCTGCTCCACTCTCAATCTACCTTTCACCAGCAGATGGTCAGGCACTCCTTAACCCTCCCCTCTCAACACCCGCACATCCAACAGCCTACCCACCACTCTCCTCGATATCAGCACAAAATCCATTAGTGCTCTCTCCACCACTGCCCCATGGGCCGTCCTTACCCATGTGTACTTGTGGATTTCTCGCTTCTTGAACAAACTGTTCCCGACCACTAACTCCTGCTCCATACACAGACCTATCAGGTTTTCTCCACTGTCATTTCTAACGGGAACGCTATACCTTCCTAGCACATTCTCCACCACTACATCTCCAACTCTCGCATTAAGGTCACCCAGTACAACTACATTGAAATTACCTCCAAAACTCTCAATACACTCACTCAGGTCAGTTCATAATCGCTCCCTCTCCTCTTCACTCCTCATGCTGCCAGGTCCGTAAGCACTCACAAATACCCATCTTTCTATGCCTAATTTAACTTTCACACACATCAATCTTGAGGACACCTCCTTCCACTCGGTAACGCCACTAGCCAACCGATCACTCAATATCAAAATCACACCTTCTCGTGCCAGACTTTCTTCCATCTACCACACCAAACTCACGTTCTCCCTTACCTTTCAATTTCGTCTCACTCAGCGCCAACACATCAAACTTCCTCCTCACAAACATCTCACCAATCTCCCTCCTCTTTACATCATTCGTACTACAGCCACGCACATTCAGCAACCCTAACAATAGGGTTCGGAGAGGTGTAAGCCTCTCCTCCTCCTGCTCGTCTTATCGTCTTTGAGGAAGGGTTTTACAGAGAACGGGATTCCTAGCCCCTTCGCTCCGCAAAAAATTTTAGTTGCCTTCTATGACACGCAGGGGTTGCGGTAGCACGATTTTACTCCCGGCTTCGGGGCGCCCTTTTAGTCGCTTTCTACGACACGCGGTGGATACGGTAGCAAGATTCTATCTACTAGGAAGGTAAGATGATAGGAAGTCGATAGGAAAACTTCCTATCATCTCACTCACATACGAGTGAGATGATAGGGAGTTGATAGGAAGTTGATAGGAAAACATCCTATCATTTCACTCACATACGAGTGAGATGATAGGAAGATGATAGGAAAACTTCCTATCATCTCACTCACATACGAGTGAGATGATAGGAAGATGATAGGAAAACTTCCTATCATCTCACTCACATACGAGTGAGATGATAGGAATTTTTTCACCAGCCCCGCATATCACGTGAGAAATTTTCAGGAGCTATACATATACATTAAATATAAAAGCGAAAGTTGTAAACATAATCCTCTCCTACTCACTGAAGAGTGAGGATTCAGTGTATCGTAGACATGGCAGGTATCATGGAGTACATAATCCTCTCCTACTCACTGAAGAGTGAGGATTCAGTGTATCGTAGACGTGGCAGGCATCATGGAGTACATAATCCTCTCCTACTCACTGAAGAGTGAGGATTCAGTGTATCGTAGACATGGCAGGCATCATGGAGTACATAATCCTCTCATACTCACTGAAGAGTGAGGATTCAGTGTATCGTAGACGTGGCAGGCATCGTGGAGTACGGAAATAAACCTATGAAGGCCCGATGTACACTTTCAAGACATTTAAGTATCGTACCATTTGAATCAAGACCTTTATTCCACCGCCCATTTTCTAGTTAAGCTGATGTTGGTTTCATCCCGCAGAGGCCCGTCACATTACACACTCTGAACCGAGCCCTCATTTACTGAAATAAATAACAGTATCAGATATGACCTCAACTAGGAAAACTGATGTATCGCCAAGGCGGAGATTGGCAATATTGTTGTGGATCGGTTAATGAACGCTTTAGTGTTATGTCTTCAAAATGTAACGAGGGCTTCAGTGTGTTATGTCTTCAAAATGTAACGAGGAAGGCCATCTGATCGCTTGTTAGTCGGCGTGCATTCCCGCCGTATCATCGGCTGTACCTGAGAAGCATGTGAAGGGTCAACTGATAATGTATCGAAGCTAACTATTTTATTTATCTAAACTTGTAGCAAATAATTTTGTGAAAAAATATATCGAAATCCGAACAAAAATGTCGACAAAATACAAACCTACGGTTCGAGAAATTAGAAAATGTGGAGGCACCTGTCGATCATCCTGGCAATTGTGAGCATTTGCTCGCACGACGCTTCAAGTGAAGGACAGTCATGAGACGACTCGTCTAACTGAAGGACGTTCATGAGACGACTCGTCTAACTCAAGGACAGTCATGAGACGACTCGTCTAACTGAAGGACGGTCATGAGACGACTCGTCTAACTGAAGGACAGTCATGAGACGACTCGTCTAACTGAAGGACAGTCATGAGACGACTCGTCTAACTGAAGGACGGTCATGAGACGACTCGTCTAACTGAAGGACGGTCATGAGACGACTCGTCCAACTGAAGGACGGTCATGAGACGACTCATCTAACTGAAGGACAGTCATGAGACGACTCGTCTAACTGAAGGACGGTCATGAGACGACTCGTCTAACTGAAGGACGGTCATGAGACGACTCGTCACAGAAGGACGGTCATGAGACGACTCGTCTAACTGAAGGACGGTCATGAGACGGCTTGGCTGAAGGACGGTCATGAGACGACTCGTCCAACTGAAGGACGGTCATGAGACGACTCGTCTAACTGAAGGACGGTCATGAGACGACTCGTTTAACTGAAGTACGGTCATGAGACGACTTGGCTGAAGGACGGCCATGAGACGACTCGTCCAACTAAAGGACGGTCATGAGACGACTCGTCTAACTGAAGGACGGTCATGAGACGTCTTGTCCAACTGAAGGACAGTCATAAGACGACTCGTCTAACTGAAGGACGGTCATGAGACGACTCGTCTTACTGAAGGACGGTCATGAGACGACTCGTCTAACTGAAGGACGGTCATGAGACGACTCTTCTAACTGAAGGACAGTCGCAAGACGACTCGACGGTCATGAGACGACTCGGTTGAAGGACGTCCATGAGACGACTTGGCTGAATGACGTCCATGAGACGACTCGGCTGAAGGACGGGCATGAGACGACTTGGCTGAAGGACGTTCATGAGACGACTCGTCTAACTGAAGGACGGTCGTGAGACGATTCGTCTAACTGAAGGACGGTCATGAGACGACTCGTCTAACTGAAGGACAGTCATTAGACGACTCGACGGTCATGAGACGACTCGGTTAAAGGACGTCCATGAGACGACTTGGCTGAAGGACGTCCATGAGATGACTCGGCTGAAGGACGGGCATGAGACGACTCGGCTGAAGGACGGCCATGAGATGACTCGTCCAATCGCTCAGAATAATGATCAATGATTCGTCGCACTATTCAGCACAGAGGCATTTCTCAATGTACAGTACAACAATTCGTCTCACGACAATACAATGACTTGTCTCAAAACACAGTACAACGACTCGTCTCACTATACAGTAGAACAACTCGGCTTACGGTAGTACAATAACTCGTCTCACCAAACAGGACAACGACTTGTCGGTATTGGCCCATCCCTGTTATTGAGGTGTTGTCCTGCTAATGAGTAACGCTAGCTCACTGTTTACCTGGAGGGGCAGTGCGCGCACACGGTTATCGTCGTCAAGGCTTCGTTTCCCCTATAGAGTTTGTGAAAAGGTAATAAAATTTCATGTCTCGCAAGCAAGTTATATATTGAATCAAAACATTTTATTTCAGAACGAGCAATTATTTCTACGTGTAATAAATTGTTTGTTAGTACATTAAGTTTTGTTTCATTAAAATATATTTGCCGATACTGACAGCTATAATAGGCTAATAGAATAACGGTGCATCAACACGTAGACTCTTTGATAGGTTGAGTATACATCTGAACAATTGGGAACAACAATATATAATGAGTCTCATTAGTAAACTGAGTAAGCGTACATTGTATTTGCCTGGATGCATAGATCATGATTGATCTCATAAAATTTGAAATTTCATTGTTTGTCATTTTTTTAAACTATAATATTCTCTACATACCGAAGTTTTGGTGACACAACTCAAAATGGCAACTTCCTAATAATTGATTCCAACAAACATCTAAAGCGGGTTACGAATTTTTGTGCAAATATGAATATGGAGTACCAGCAGTGCTGTGTAAGAAGTACCTCCAATGATGTGTATGGAGTGCCCCCGATGATGTGTATGGAGTACCCCCAATGACGTGTATGGAGTACCCTCTATGATGTGTATGGAGTACCCCCAATAATGAGTAAGGAGTACCCTAATGATGTGTATGGAGTACCCCCAATGACGTGTATGGAGTATCCCCAATGACGTGTATGGAGTACCCCATATGATGTGTATGGAGTACCCCCAATGACGTGTATGGAGTACCCCCAATAATGTGTAGGGAGTACCCCTAATGATGTGTATGGAGTACCCCCAATGACGTGTATGGAGTACCCCCAATGACGTGTATGGAGTACCTCATATGATGTGTATGGAGTACCCCCAATGACGTGTATGGAGTACCCCCAATAATGTGTAGGGAGTACCCCCAATGACGTGTATGGAGTACCCCCAATGACGTGTATGGAGTACCCCATATGATGTGTATGGAGTACCCCCAATGACGTGTATGGAGTACCCCCTAAGATGTGTATGGAGTACCCCCAATAATGTGTAGGGAGTACCCCCAATGACGTGTATGGAGTACCCCCAATGACGTGTATGGAGTACCCCCAATGACGTGTATGGAGTACCCCATATGATGTGTATGGAGTACCCCCAATGATGTGCAGGGAGTACCCCCTATAATGTCATTTACTCAATGAGTAATAACGATTTCAATATACCATTCAATTGGCGCTCACAAATTCGGTGGAATTTTGTGCAGGCAATAAGCGTAGTCGCTGAGTAACAGTTCCTTCGATGCCATTATTCCGATGACGGGACTTGAACGAATTGAAAGCTCTGTCCCTCTCATGAATGCTGGTGCCGTCTGTATTGCATCTTTACCTCATCAAACAATGTAATGCCTTTATGATTGAAATGAATGATATGCAATACAAACTCAATTGAAATGGACGCAACATGTAATTATTCAGGAATTACGAAACAATCTTATTCTCAGAGCAATCATATTCTTGAATACAGTACTCGTGTTAGAATCACTTACCGGAATAAAATTTCATTTTGATCCATATATAATGTTCATTTATAATACTTCGAAGGTATATTGTGAAATATTATAAAAAAAACAAATCCATAGGACTCAAAATCCTTTTCATATCGATAAAGTGCATGGAATGTCAACGACTAAAGTCTTATGAGAACGCAGCCTGTACCCAACAAAGTATTACATGATAAAGACCGTGAGGAAGATGATGTACTCCTAGCAATTCCCTTATGCAGCTGTAACGGGTAAAGTTGTAACGGGTAAAGCTGTAACGGGAAAAGCTGTTACGGGTAAAGCTGTACCGTGTAAAGCTGTAACGGGAAAAGCTGTAACAAGTAGGGTTGTGACGGGTAAAGCTGTAACGGGTAAAGCTGTAACGGGAAAAGCTGTAACGGGTAAGGCTTTAACGGATAAAGCTTTAACGGATAAAGCTGTAACGGGTAAAGCTGTTACGGGTAAAGCTGTAACGGGTAAAGCTGTAACGGGTAAAGCTGTAACGGGTAAAGCTGTAACGGGTAAAGCTGTAACGGGTAAAGCTGTAACGGTAAAGCTGTAACATGAAAAGCTGTAACGGGTAAATCTGCAACGGTCAAGGCTACGGAAATCTAAGATTTTAGTTGATAGATCGAGATTTTTTGCAATGCCTCTAGTTGGTAGTGTGAACATGGGACTCTTATCAAACTTTGACGAGGTAAAATACGGCACCCAGCTATTTAATATCGCAGAACAGGGCCGCTCCTCTCAGAGTCCAGTGTGAGGGCGGAATAATAGTGCGAGCTATTTAATATTGCAGAGCAGGGCCACCCCTCTCAGTCCAGTGCGAGCTATTTAATATCGCAGAACAGGGCCACTCCTCTCAGAGTCCAGTGTGAGGGCGGAATAATAGTGCGAGATATTTAATATTGCAGAGCAGGGCCACCCCTCTCAGAGCCCAGTGTGAGGGCGGAATAATAGTGCGAGCTATTTAATATTGCAGAGCAGGGCCACCCCTCTCAGAGTCCAGTGTGAGGGCGGAATAATAGTGCGAGCTATTTAATATCGCAGAGCAGGGCCACTCCTCTCAGAGTCCTGTGTGAGGGCGGAATAATAGTGCGAGCTATTTAATATCGCAGAGCAGGGCCACCCCTCTCAGAGTCCAGTGTGAGGGCGGAATAATAGTGCGAGCTATTTAATATCGCAGAGCAGGGCCACCCCTCTCAGAGTCCAGTGTGAGGGCGGAAAGTCTGTCTCGAGGTCTATGGAGCCGATGTAGGTGGCATCAGTGCGGTGCGGCTTGCGGTAGATGGGGCACTCGTACAGAGAAGGACTCTTGCCGCAGGTCGTGTTCATAGCGTACAGGTACACCACGGGCAGAGGGTCGTACAGAACCTGACGAGAGGGAGATGATGTACAGCTGTGTTATGGCTATCCAACGGGTAGAGACTGTCACACCATGGATATGGATGATATCATGCATTCGTGTTTGAACACACATGCGTGTGACGTGTCGTAATTCTTATTCTATGGATGTAGGCTTACATCACGGATGTGGTTCTCGCCCCGAAAATTGCACTCATGGTACACATTATATCAAGCTTTATCATCATACTTTTCACGCAGGCTAATTCTTATTATCCGTGAGACGGTACAGGTATACTGTTAGACTTTACATATCGCTGTCACTTACTGTCCCACTCAATTGTTCAGTCTCCCCGTACCTTTGGCTTGGACTCTACTAGTCTACTTTTTTTTTCTGTGCACAAAATTGCTTCAGTGTCCACCCATCTTTGGCCTGGACGCGACCAGTCTACTTGTCTTCTTGTCTCACCAAATTGCTTCAGTGTCCACCCATCTTTGGCCTGGACGCGACCAGTCTATTTGTCTTCTTGTCTCACCAAATTGATTCAGTGTCCACCTATCTTTGGTTTGAGCTCCACCATTGTACTCTCCTTTTCTCTCCTATCAAATTGTTTTTTATCCATTCACCTTTAGGTTGGACTCTTTCAGTCTACTCTTCTTTCAATCCCACTCACCAAATAGCTCTTGTGTCCATCTGCCTTTGGCTTGACCTCTACTAGTGATCCTTTTATTCTGTCTCACCAAATTGCTACTCTGTCCATCTACTTTAGGCTGAGACTCTACTTGTCTACTCTTCTTTCAATCCCACCAAATTGCTTTTGTTCCCATCTCCCTCAGGTTTGGACTTTCCCAGTCTATTACTTTTTATGTTCCACCAAAATGATCCAGCGTCCATCTACCTTTGGCTTAGACATGACCAGTTCACTCTTCTTACAGTCTCAACAAATTACTTCTGTGTCCACCTGCCTTTAGCATGGAGTCTCCTCTCCCTTCCAGTCACCAAATTGCTTCAGAGTCAGCCTACCTTTGGCTTGCATTCCAGCGGTATACTCTTGTTTCTGTCCAATCAAATTACCTTTTTGTCCACTTACTTTTGGCTCTGACTCTACCAGTAAGCTCTTCTTCCTGTTTTCTCAAGTTGAGTCATTGTCCACCTACACCAGTGTACTTTTCTTTCTAAATCACCGAATTGCTTCTAAGTCCACCTACCTTTGGATAGACTCAACCAGCTTATTCTTCTTTCTGTGTTGCAAAATTTCTTTTTGTCCACTTGCTTTTGGCTTGGACTCTACCAGTCTGCTCTTCTCCCTGATCCAACAGATTGCAACAACGTTCACCTGCCTTAGGTTGGTAGAGTTTACCACCATATACTAGGACACTACCATTCTTCTCTTTTTTCTGTCCCACCTTTTTTTATGGGACCCAAAGGCCTCCGGAAAGATGCCTCTACCATTTATTTCCTAAGGCCCCCAAAGATAGGGAGACCTGTCCCCAACGCTTACCAGAGGTTGTGGTATCTAACCCTACTACTGCCGCCTCCACCTCGGCTGGAATTACGGCCTACCCCATTTACCTTAACAAAGATCCAATCTATAACTCTCCGTGTTGATAGGCTTACACCAAATTGCTCCAATGTCCACCTACCTTTTGCTAAAACTCTACCAGTCTACTCTTCTTCCTGCCGCCTACTCTTCTTCACTGTCCACCTGTCCTTGGATTTTACTCTACCAATCAACTCTTCTCCCTGTCCCACGAAATTTCTTCTGAGTTCAAACACCTTTGACGTGAACTCAACCAGTCTGTTTTTCATTTTGTCCCACCAAATTGCTTCTTGTCTACTTACCTATGGGTTGGATTCTATCAGTCTACAATTATTCAATGTCAACCAAATTGCTTTAGTGTCCACCTACCATTGTCTTGGATTTCACACGATTACTCCTCTGTCAGTCTCACAAAATCGCTTTGGTGTTCACCTACCTTTGACTTGGATTCTACCAGTTTACTTTTCTTTCTTTTCCACTAAATTACTCCATAGTCTATACTCATTCATCTTGGACTCTACCCGTAAACTTTTCATTCTGTCCCACCAAATTGATTCTGCGTCCAGCTAACTTTGACTGAGACTCTACTAGTCTACTCTTCTTTCTGTCCCACCAAATTGCTTCCGTGTCCATCTACCTTTGGCTTGGACTCCACCAATTTGCTCATTTTGATGTACCACCAAATTGCTCCAGTGTCCATCTACTATTGACATGGACTCCACTAGTAAATTTTCTTACTGTCAAACCAATTTGCACCTTGTACTCACCAAATTGTCTCAGGTTAACTCTACTCTATTTCCAGTCTCTTCCCATTGCTTTAATTCCCACCTGCCATTAGCTTGGCCCGTAACAGTCTAATCTTCTTTCTTTCCCAAGAAATTGCTTCTTGTACTCTTACGTTATAATTAGCCATTACAAGTCTACTCTTTATCCTGCCCCACCAAATTGCTGCTGTGTCCACCTACCTTTGGCTTGGACTCCACTAGTCTACTCTTCTTCCTGTCCCACGAGGCGCCCTCCAAGTAGAGTCCGTAGACGTAGACGCCCTCTGGTGGCGGCTCCTGAAGGTCCTCCCTGGTGAAACGGGTCACTAAGTTCTGCAGGATGACGCAGTCCAGTGACCATCCTCGGTGCTGACGAGTTACCTCCTGCCAGGGAAGTAACGTGGAAAGGTGGCACGGGGTAAGGGTCATGTGAATGGAGGAGTCAAATTTCCTCACTCATAAGACTGTGAATTGTTGCTGGAGCTCGAATTTCCATTGCACAGCACCGGAGGCCAGCTCTGCAGCTGTGTACCGGAGGCCAGCTCTGCAGCTGTGTACCGGAGACCAGCTCTGCAGCTGTTCACTGGAGGCCAGCTCTGCATCTGTGTACCGGAGGCCAGCTCTGCAGCTGTGCACCGGAGGCCAGCTCTGTAGCTGTGCACCGGAGGCCAGCTCTGCAGCTGTGTACCGGAGGCCAGCTCTGCAGCTGTGCACCAGAGGCCAGCTCTGCAGCTGTGTACCGGAGGCCAGCTCTGCAGCTGTGTACCGGAGGCCAGCTCTGCAGCTGTGTACCGGAGGCCAGCTCTGCAGCTGTGTACCGGAGGCCAGCTCTGCAGCTGTGTACCGGAGGCCAGCTCTGCAGCTG
>SDVV010027618.1:0-12076 GCA_016164225.1 Gammarus roeselii | reverse complement strand
ACCACCTTCTGAGGCCTCTGAACCTGACCACCTTCTGAGGCCTCTGAACCTGACCACCTTCTGAGGCCTCTGAACCTGACCACCTTCTGAGGCCTCTGAACCTGACCACCTTCTGAGGCCTCTGAACTCGACCACCTTCTGAGGCCTCTGAACCTGACCACCTTCTGAGGCCTCTGAACCTGACCACCTTCTGAGGCCCCGTCGCCTTAATTATGAGCCCAGTGAGCTGGAATTATGAGCCCAGTGAGCTGGAATTATGAGCCCAGTGAGCTGGAATTATGAGCCCAGTGAGCTGGAATTATGAGCCCAGTGAGCTGGAATTATGAGCCCAGTGAGCTGGAATTATGAGCCCAGTGAGCTTGAATTATGAGCCCAGTGAGCTTGAATTATGAGCCCAGTGAGCTGGAATTATGAGCCCAGTGAGCTGGAATCCCTTCACGTGGAAATAGGCAAGTTAAACTTGACTTTACTTCAGAACTAATCCACTTACTATCAAAAAGAGACTAAGTTTGGGCCAAAAGTCCCGTCGTTGTCTTCTTACACTTGTGAACAATTGTAAATACTGCGGCCTCAGGCAAACAAGGGTACGGCTATTGCCCTCATCTTCAGCAGGAAAGATGTCCAAGTCGATGCCGGTGTGACAGGAGAACAGAAAATACTCCACAAAGTATCGCTAATTTCTCCTTGAACGACATAGCAAACCATTTCATGATAAGATTACTCTTACCAACTTGTTTGATTGACGTGATAACATCATGAGGTGATAACGTCGTCATGGGGTGATAACGTCGTCATGAGGTGATAACGTCGTCATGAGGCGATAACGTCGTCATGAGGTGATAACGTCGTCATGATGTGATAACGTTGTCATGAGGTGATAAAGTCATCATGAGGTGATAACGTCGTCATGAGGTGATAACGTCTTCATGATGTGATAACGTCGTCATGAGGTGATAATGTCGTCATTATGTGATAACGTCGTCATGAGGTGATAACGTCGTCATGAGGTGATAACGTCGTGATGAGGTGATAACGTCGTCATGAGGTAAAAACGTTGTCATGAGGTGATAACGTCGTCATGAAGTGATAACGTCGTCATGATGTGATAACGTTTTCATGAGGTAATAACATCGTCATGAGGTGATAACATCGTCATGAGGCGATAACGTCGTCATCAGGTGATAACATCGTCATAAGATGATAACGTCGTCATGAGGTAATAACCTCGTAATGAAGTGATAACGTCGTCATGAGGTGATAACGTCGTCATGAAGTGATAACGTCGTCATGATGTGATAACATTTTCATGAGGTGATAACGTCGTCATGATTTGATAACGTTGTCATGAGGTGATAACGTCATCATGTGGTGATAACGTCGTCATGAGGTGATAACGTCGTCGTGAGGTGAGAATGTCGTCGTGAGGTGATAACGTTGTCATGAGGTGATAACGTCGTCGCGAGGTGAGAATGTCGTCATGAGGTGAGAATGTCGTCATGAGGTGATAATGTCGTCATGAGGTGATAACGTCGTCAGGAGGTGATAACGTCTTCATGATGTGATAACGTCGTCATGAGGTGATAATGTCGTCATTATGTGATAACGTCGTCATGAGGTGATAACGTCGTCATGAGGTGATAACGTCGTGATGAGATGATAACGTCGTCATGAGGTAAAAACGTTGTCATGAGGTGATAACGTCGTCATGAAGTGTTAACGTCGTCATAATGTGATAACGTTTTCATGAGGTAATAACATCGTCATGAGGTGATAACATCGTCATGAGGCGATAACGTCGTCATCAGGTGATAACATCGTCATAAGGTGATAACGTCGTCATGAGGTAATAACCTCGTATTGAAGTGATAACGTCGTCATGAGGTGATAACGTCGTCATGATGTGATAACATTTTCATGAGGTGATAACGTCGTCATGAGGTGAAAACGTCGTCAAGATTTGATAACGTTGTCATGAGGTGATAACGTCATCATGTGGTGATAACGTCGTCATGAGGTGATAACGTCGTCGTGAGGTGAGAATGTCGTCTTGAGGTGATAACGTCGTCATGAGGTGATAACGTCGTCGCGAGGTGAGAATGTCGTCATGAGATGAGAATATCGTCATGAGGTGATAATGTCGTCATGAGGTGATAACGTCGTCACGAGGTGATAACGTCGTCATGAGGTGATAAAATCGCTATGAGGTGATAACGTCGTCATGAGGAGAAAACGTCGTCATGAGGTAATACCGTCGTCATGAGGTGATAATGTCAACATGAGGTGATAACGTCGTCATGAGGTGATAACGTCGTCATGAGGTGATAACGTTGTCATGAGGTGATAACGTCGTTATGAGGTGATAACGTCCTCATGAGGTGATAACATCGTCAGGAGGTGACAACGTCGTCATGAGGTGATACACGACGCAATTAAATGAAAAAGTTATGCAAGCCGAAACTGTTATTATCATGCGTTAGGCGAGCGCCTCTCATGTCATCAGGCGTGCTGCGAGCCGCCTCTGAAGTCTTCAGGAGTTAGACGAACCACCGCTAATGCCATCAAACGTAGGCGAGCCGCCTCTGATGGCATCAAGCTTAAGGCGAGCCGCCTCTGATGTCATCAAGCGAAAGGTGAACTGCCTCTGATGTTATCACGCGTAAGGTGAACCGCCTCCGGTAGCATCAAACGTTGGGCATATCGCCTCTAATGCCCTCACGCCTCTAATGCCCTCCGCTTCAGTCAACTGCTGTTTCTACTGAATGACGTTAGGCACATCGCCTCTAATGCCCTCACGCCTCTAATGCCCTCCGTTTCAGTCAACTGTTGTTTCTACTGAAATGGCGTTAGGCACATAGCCTCTAATGCCCTCACGCCTCTAATGCCCTCCACTGCAGTCAACTGCTGTTTCTACTGAATGGCGTTAGGCACATCGCCTCTAATGCCGTCACGCCTCTTATGCCCTCCACTGCAGTCAACTGCTGTTTCTACTGAATGGCGTTAGGCACATCGCCTCTAATGCCCTCCGCTTCAGTCAACTGCTGTTTCTACTGAATGGCGTTCGGCACATCGCCTCTAATGCCCTCACGCCTCTAATGCCCTCCGCTTCAGTCAACTGCTGTTTCTACTGAATGGCGTAAGGCACATCGCCTCTAATGCCCTCACGCCTCTAATGCCCTCCGCTTCAGTCAACTGCCGTTTCTACTGAATGGCGTAAAGCACATCGCCTCTAATGCCCTCAGGACTCTAATGCCCTCAGGCCTCTAATGCCCTCAGGCCTCTAATGCCCTCCGCTGCAGTCAACTGCTGTGTTTACTCAATGGAGCTCTCGGCCGAAGTGTTGATTGATGTTTGAATTGAGTCGAAGTTTAGAGGAAGCCAAGTATAGGTTGGTGCAAGTTCCCATAATGGACTTGATATTGTCGTGTGTTTGATTAACTAAGAGACAACTCCTATAAGTCATTGAAGGGAAGTTGTGTTTGAATGGAAACATATTTATCCAAATGACTCCTCACTAGGAAGTATCTTTTCATGATGAACAAGAACGTCTCATGACTCTTAAGTTGCGGGCCTTCTTATTTCTAGAAAGTAGGCTAAGCTCCTTTCTTTAATAAATGTCAGCACAATATAATGACAATAATAAATATATAATGACTATAGGATTATATAAACACTATTTATGCAATAATTCCGACCTCCAAAATGCTGGATGAGCAGAGGAAATTGTCGAGCATTAATCTATGAGTTTGGAATTACTCAGATGACAAAAATTGTGAAGTTCAATTGTAATGTACTTGAACCTATCCTTTTATGACGAGATTCTGTGATGTTTGGACGACACTGTTCAGGTCAAGCTGAAGTGTACAGTCATTTCCAGCCAACGGCATACTATTTATGCTTGAACTATTCCGATTCAGCTGTGCAGGGAACGACCGTCTTCGTACATGCCAAATTTCAGGACAATTCTATACTCTCCGGTTCTGCCCGGGGCTTCCTCTAGAGACGTAGTTGCTCAACAGTCAATTCAGTCTAATGGAAGGTCATTGTGAGTGAAATTTAGGATTCATCCATAGAAATTCGGCCTACTCAAATCAAAATAAATAACAACCAGCAAGTTTTCCAACTGCGGTAAAAAAGTTGTTTCGCACATCCCTTTCCTGGTTTTCTTTGTTACAAAATGTAAAAAACCACAATAAGCGATGATGACCAAGATTGATGGAGTTGCATGCATCTTGGCGATGATACACTCCCCTGGCGGGTATTGGTACTCCAGGCTCGATTGTAATAATGTAAACAGTGTCACTGCTTAAATATTGACAATTACATGATTATAATAGCACTGGTGGCAGATTCGGGGAAGTTGGGTAGGAGAGTGCCGAACTAGACTAGGGTGTGTGAGAGCAGAGAGCTTTGAGGCAATAAAGGGAAAAGTAAAAGAATGAGATGTTCGAGATAAGACTATTCACGAGAAATCAGTATCCACGTAAATGGAGATCCATTATAGGAAGAAATGGAAAGGTGTTGAGCGTTCTACTGCTGTTGCGTTAAAAAACGTGATTTACCTGATTGAGGGAGGACCCTGCAACTATGTCGCAGCAGGGATAATCCAGTGAAAGCTGTCGAACCCTGCTGCTGACAGTGATTTCTGACCTCACTCTACACTCGAAGTGTGTATTGCAAAGTCATGAACTGACTAGCATTTAGCGATGACAAGAGTGGGAAGTGCGTCTTGCTGGCGGCGCCACCCACCATCGGGGGGCTCCGCCTAGAATCTGTATCTGTATTGTAATGATAAAAGTTCAATAATGAGCGCACTGCCTCCCGTGGAAGGATAAAAAAACGTCTCCCATCATTGTATTATGGTCTCCTTCACCTGGCGGGCAATAACTTTGCCTGCAAAGATGTCACAATAAAACAAGCAGCGACCAGTGCTTCTTAATCTCGTGGTTGTTAAACTTACCTTCAATTGTTTTTTGTCGAGAAATCGTGATCGTGATTTCTATTCAAAGCGGAGAGCGTTCATCACGCACAGCTGGAAACACTCGAAGCTCACGAATCACGAACACGAATCATGTCACCAAGGGTGAGCTATTAATGAACTGAACACGGATGATTTAATTCTCATAACTATGAGCAATCTAACATAATTATGAGCAATCTAACATAATTATGAGCAATCTAACATAATTATGAGCAATTTGACATTTCACTTCACAAACGTGCAAAGAGACGACAGACGGTCTGTGGAGGGGTAGACCGTACATACAATGACCCTCTTTTTTTTCGGAGCAATCGGATGTCACTGCGTGATTCTCTTCGATAACTCTTTAGCAGTAGCTATTTGTCTATTGCTCACTGTTATTATGAACTAGATAATGAATTATTATCATGTTGTTGCGATAATTTTATTCTGTGTTTAAATACTTTGAAAATCCCTAGATTTTTTTTTTTACTCCTAACAGTTTATTTTCTGTGTGACTCTTCAGCACAGTTATGACTTATCAGACAACGAGGCCTTCCTTCAACGAGAATTACTTATTTGAGAACTAAGACTCATTGACCTGACGGCATTCAAAATAGGCGACATGATGTCATTATGGATCGAAGGAGTTGAAAATTAAAAAAAAATATCAGCATAATGACATGACAAAATGACAAAAATATCAGAATACACAAATGATACGTACCAAATTTTCTTCAGCGTGAGCTGTTCTGATTCAGCTAAATTTAATATTAACTTATAAGTAAGGTTGGTTTATCTCTGCATCCCACCAACCGATGGACATTGATGGAGGACATTGTCTATTCTGTCTTTATTCGCCATTTTGAAAGCGGTCACGTTTACTGATTCCATCTAATCCCTTGTCAGTTCATCATGATTAGCGGTCATACTGCAAATACAGGTGATTAGCGGTCATAATGCGAGTACAGGTGATCAGCGGTCATAATCCGAGTACAAGTGATTAGCGGTCATAATGCGAGAACAGGTGATCAGCGGTCAGTCTGCGAGTACAAGGAATTATCGGTCATACTGCGAGTAGAGGTGATTAGCGGTCATAATGCGAGTACAGGTGATCAGCGGTCATAATGCGAGTACAGGTGATTATCGGTCATAACGCGAGTACAGGTGATTAGCGGTCAGTCTGCGAGTACAAGGAATTATCGGTCATACTGCGATTAGCGGTCATAATGCGAGTACAGGTGATTAGCTATCATAACGCGAGTACAGGTGATTAGCGGTCAGTCTGCGAGTACAAGGAATTAGCGGTCATAATGCGAGTACAGGTGATTAGCTATCATAATGCGAGTATAAGTGATCAGCGGTCATAATGCAAGTACAGGTGATTAGCGATCGTACTGCGAGTACAGGTGATTAGTGGTTAGTCTGCGAGTACAAGGAATTATCGGTCATACTGCGATTAGCGGTCATAATGCGAGTACAGGTGATTAGCGATCATACTGCGAGTACAGGTGATTAGTGGTTAGTCTGCGAGTACAAGGAATTATCGGTCATACTGCGAGTACAAGTGATTGGCGGTCATAATGCAAGTATAGGTGATCAGCGGTCGTAATGCAAGTACAGATGATTAGCGGTCATAATGCGAGTACAGGTGATCAGCGGTCATAATGCAAGTACAGGTGATTAGCGGTCATAATACGAGTGCAGGTGATCAGCGGTCATAATGCGAGTACAGGTGATCAGTGGTCATAATGCAAGTACAGGGGATTAGCGGTCATAATACGAGTACAGGTGATCAGCGGTCATAATGCAAGTACAAGTGATTAGCGGGCATACTGCGAGTACAGGTGTTTTGCAGTCATACTGCGAGTATAGAGGAGATTAGCGGTCATACTGCAAGTACAGGAGATTAGCGGTCATATTGCAAGAACAGGTGATTAGCGGTCATACTGCAAGTACAGGATGTTAGCAGTCATGCTGTGAGTACATGTGATTTGCGGTCATACTGCGAGTACAGGGGATTAGCAGTCATACTGCGAGTACATTGTGATTTGCGGTCATACTGCGAGTATAGAGGAGATTAACGGTCATACTGCAAGTACAGGTGATTAGCGGTTATACTGCGAGTACAGGAGATTAGCAGTCATACTGCGAGTACAGGTGATTTGCGGTCATACTGCGAGTATAGAGGAGATTAGCGGTCATACTGCGATTACAGGGAATTAGCGTTCGTACTGCGAGTACAGGGAATTAGCGGTCATACAGCGAGTACAAGGAATTAGCGGTCATACAGCGAGTACAGGGAATTAGCGGTCATACAGCGAGTACAGGGAATTAGCGGTCATACAGCGAGTACAGGTGATTTGCGGTAATCCTGCGAGTACAGGTGATTAGCGGTTATACTGCGAGTACAGGGGATTAAAAGCCATACTAATAGTACATGTGATTGGCTGTCATAATGCTAGTACATGTGCTTTGTGCATCCAATACCCTGATTACCTGAAATCGTGATCGAGGTAATTATTCCTGACAACTAAAATATCCGTTCTGCTGTATAATTTCTTCCTCAACCAACTGTACACAGATACTGGTGATAACAATTAAACACTTGCGAGACCAAATTTCTCTTCATCTAAGAGTTTGAACCGTTCTATCAGAACTTCCTAAAGGCCGCAAAACAATCAGTCTTCTCTTAACTTTACTTCCAACCACAAGTTGGTCCTCGTTGAGTGTTTTTGCTGCTGTGCCTCGTCCGGGGACTTGGAATGAGAGGGAGAGCAGATAATCCTGTCGCGGCCTCTGAAACACCGGTCCTCGAGAGCCGATCATGCCGGTAGGTGTGCTTGAGTTGAGACACACTACAGGCTGGGGTGACTGATCTGGAGATCGCCAGCGGAATTATGGGGGAGGGGGGGAAGAGGAGAATAAGAGAAGATGGGGATAGAGATGAGGGGAGGAGACGAAGGGAGAGAGGAAGAGGATAGATGGGAGGAGGGGAGGAGGGGGAAGGGAGATAATCTGGGTGGGCGCTGTTCAGGCAAGGTCACTGCTTTGTGGGTTGCGGGAACTATTGAATCGAGTAAGGAGAGATGGAGGGCTTCCATACGACAGCAGTAAAACCAAGGCTACCTTCTCCTAGAAAAGGGTCGCCGGTGGCAAGATGCTCTTGACACTCTTGTCCATACCCTCAGACACACACCAAATTTGAACTCTTCAACGCATTCGGATCTGACATTGGGCTCGTACACAAACTCCGGTCACGAGTGAGCTCGGAGATCAGTGCTTTCAGCAGAAGGGCCCAACAGCTTTCACTGGTTTCCGCTGCTGCAACATCGGTCTTGGGCCCTCCCCCATCATCGCCCATCCTGTTGCTCAATGAGACAGAAACAAGCTGGAAAACATTTCCGGTCAGCGTTAGACTGATTCGTTAAGAATCATTCTCCCCTCCCGCATATTTACCAGCCCGGAGCGTGCTATTCTTCCAACTCCAATTCTGTCCTAAAGTCTTCTTTTGAGCTTCAATTAACAATGACGGTATACTGTGATCTGGTTCTTGATCTATATCTTAATCTATGTCTTGATTCATATGTCATGATCAAGGTCTGGATTTAGGTATTGATATAGGTCTTGATCCAGGTTTAGCTATAGGTCTTACTTTAGGTCTTAATATTGGTCCTGATTTAGCGCCTGATTTTGGTTGGTCCCAATCCAGGTTTGGTCTCGGTCATGATTTAAGTCTTAATTTAGGTCTTGAACTTGGTTTTGTTTGAGTCGTGATCTAGGTCGTGGTTTAGGTTCTTATTCATATCTTGATATGGATAAAGATCATGACCCAGAATAGTTCTCAATCTTGGTCTGATTTAGTTTTGATCCAGGCCTTGACCTAGGTCTTGAACTAGGTCTTGATCTAGGTCTTAATCTAGGCCTTGACCTAGATCTTGAACTGGGTCTTGATCTAGGTCTTGATCTAGGGTTTGATCTAGGTCCAAATCTAGATCTTAATCTATGTCTTGATCTAGGTCTTGATCTATGTCTTGATCTAGGTTGACTTAGGTCTTGATCTTGGTCTTGATCCTGGTCTTGATCTAGGTCTTGATCTAGGTCTTGATCTAGGTCTTGGTCTTGTCTTGATCTAGGTCTTGATCTAGGTATTGATCTAGGTTGTGATTTGGTTTTTGATTTAGGTCTCAATCTAGGCCTTGATTTTGCATTTGATCTAGGATATGATCTTGGCCATGAGTCAAGTCCTGATTTTGATATTGATCGAGCTATTGATCAAGGTCTTGATTTGGGTTTTGATCTAAGTCTTGATCCAAGTCTGGATCTAAGTCTTGATCTAGGTCTAGATCAAGATCTTATATAGATCCTAATCTACGTAATTATCTTGGTCTTGATCTAGGTTTTGATCATGGTAATGATCCAGACCAGGATCTTCGTCTTAATATTGGCGTTCATCTGGGTCTTGATCTATGTCTTGATCTAAGTCTTGATCTAGGTCTTGATCTAGACCTTGATCTAGGTCATGATCCGTGTCTTGTTATAGGTCTTCACTGTCTTGATTTAGGTTTTGATTCAGGATGATTTATGACGCTCGAGATAGGTCATGAACGGCTTTGGGAAGTCGGGCCGCATAGGAGGAAACAACGACTGATAACATGCAGTAAATTCTGATCTACTTTTTTCAATGTTTCGTTCAAATTTGGTAACATGGAATACTTGTTGAAATCGAAGTGGTGAAATACATTGTAAACACTTATGAGTCCTCTAATAGAAAGAAACAATGCCTGATTACAAAGTACTTTTTTGTTTGTTTAATTGCATCATGAGACGGTTCCTCCCAGGTATCCATGTAGTTTATTTGAATGATTTTTGTTTGTGTTTTTTTGGCGTAGTTATTGAACTTGTTGTGCAGTTAGACACATTTAATACTTCCTGTTTAACGTGACAATTTCAAAAACGATTTAATTTTCCGTACAACCGGATCCCTCCAAAGGTCGCAAGGAGCTTCTGATGGATCCCTCAGGAAAACCAGGAACGGGTCCTCCCTTTCTCGTCAGAGATGGCCTCAAAGGTCCTAACATTGGATCGAGTCCTCTCGCCCCCGCCGGAGATAGCCTCAAGGACCCCAAGATATAATCGGGTCTTCCATGTCCAGCCGGAGATCCCCTCGTAGACCTCCAGACAGTATCCTGTACACCTTACACAACTGGAGATAACCTCCAGTACTCTCAGAGAATATCGGATCCTCCTCACCCACTGGGGATGGCCTCCATGATAGTAAGACAGGATAGGGTCCTTCCTCTTCCCAGAGATGGCCTCTGGACAGCAACAGGATTGGGTCCTCCCTCCCCCTCCGGAGACAGCCTCATGACAGCAACGGGATTGGGTCCTCCCTCCCTCCTCCTCAGGAGATGGCCGTAGGACAGCAACAGGATAGGGTCTTCCTTCCCTTGTGGGAGATGACATCGTCCATGGCACTCGTTAGGCTCAAATAGAACTGAATTAAAGGCCCCTAAAGAACTGACTCGAGGGATGACTGGGGCCGCAGTGAGGGAGAGATTTGTGGCACAGCGCCGTTCAAACGCCGTAGTACTTTCTTCTCTTGGCATCTACAACATCTTTTCTGGGCATCCACAACATGTTAAGCGGTCAGTAGTATATTCCATGTTTTTGAGAGCACTTAAGACTTGTGATCCCGTTTTTTTGAAAGATGAATTATCATACATTAGAAATTCTTTGCTCAAATTGGCATATCCTAGTCATTTCATAAAGCGTGCACTTTCTGATGCTAAACGAAAATTTTATACTGCTTCTGCTCCTCAACCTCGTGATGACCCTATGAAAACTCTGTCCTTACCTCTCAACAAGGTTTGTAGGGAACTCATCGAGCCTATCCTAAATTCTCATGATATTAGAGTTTCATATAAGAATTGTTCTTCCCTTCGGTCAAAATTTGTTAGAACTAAGCCCCCTTGCAACTCAGATGATAGGTCGGGTGTTTATGTGGTCCCTGGTTCCAATTGTCCTGAAGTTTATATCGGTGAGACTGGTCGGACCCTTGCTACGAGGCTCAAGGAGCATAAAAGCTATGTCCGTTACGCTAAACAAAGTAGTGCAATTTTCAATCATGTTCATTCGCAGGATCACAATATAAATTGGAGTGCATCTACAATAGTATTCCCCTCTAATGACATTAAAAAACGTCTAATAATAGAATCTTCATTAATACAGCATCTTCCAAACTTCAATCTTATGGGTGGAGTGTGTTCCGTTGACAGAGCCACTAAAAATATTATCATCCAATCCTGATATTTTAAATAACTTACCACCCTCATAATAGTTTACCTCCTCCTAGGTGTAAGCCCATAGAGTGTGACCTTCACATCGTCAAGGTTAGCTTGTTTTACATGCATTGTCACTTCACATGATTAGTTACTTTTGATATCCCCAGTTTCAAATAGGTAGTGCTGATACCTTCAAACGTTGCCCGTAACCATACACGCGAATGTTTCTGTCAGTTGCTTTGGTACTGTGCCTTGTTTGTTTTTACTGATATTGAACTCTTAGTGAATCTGTAAAAATTTAAAATTGATCTTTCTTATCTTTTCAGATTTAGGTATTCTAATTCTTTTTATCGTGCCTGATGAGGATCACAGTCCGTGATCGAAATAAAGCACATTTTACTCTTGTTAACTAAATTTTTTAAATGCAATGAAAATTTTAGGAGCGGCTTATTTCCCTATTACTTTCTGTCTCGTTTGTTTCTGTTGTGGAAGGGATTTGTACGCGTGTGTGGAGCATTTATGTGAGTGTTTTGGGCTCGTGGTAAAAAGCAAAAAAACTGTATTCATACACAAGCAGTATGGTATTCTGGCTTATGTTAAGCAAACAAAATACTTCATTCATACATAAACAGTTTTGATTTTTTGTTTTACGTCTAATCTATACATCTATCTACACGGTAAATTTAAAATACGTGTAAAGATAGCTTAAACATATAAAACGTTTAACATAGTTAATGGAATCATAAGGTCCACTTTACTCTCTTATCTGAGTATAAGTACTCGACCCTTCCGGAAACATGTTTTAATCAAAGAGCTCTCAAAGGAAGTTCCTACA